>JAFVLL020012277.1:0-33065 GCA_021397915.2 Tor tambroides | reverse complement strand
CTGGTCGGCGGGAGGAGCGCCGAAGGATACCGCTGGTAAGCTCTTTGAGAGGGCCCAGCGCGTTCCTTTGGCAGCTCAAGCGATGGTCCCTCGAGGGTTGGTTCCCTGGAGGACTTGCCACCACTGTAACCCTCAGACCACCCGTACTACCGCCTGAAGTAGTCCTCGCCTGGCTGCAGCCAGGACAAGAGCCAGATTGAGGCAGGTTCACAACTCAGAGAAGATCATCTTCCCGCAACGAGAACATGACTCATCCACGAACGCCACCTCAGCGTGCCTAATGCCCAGACACGTGAGGCAGCGATCGTGACCATCACCTGGCGCCAGGTAACGACCGCATCCAGAAACGCACGGGTGGTACGCTGTCAGTAGCATGACGCAATGTTGTCTTTACAAAGACATAAAGTCGAGTTTGCCAGACGCAGCATCGTCTTTAACAAGATGCACCCGTGAATGCTCTTTTAGTGTGCTGAAGCGCACAGAGGAGATGGCTGCCTGCAACACAAACAGGGGGTAGTGCAGCCTGATGTGTGCAACCCACTCGACATGGGAAAACCACCACTGCTGAAGCGCGATACCACCAACACGAAGATCTCTCAAGAGCGCACTGAACTCGTTCAGTCTTCTTCCCTCAGTAGAGTAGTCAGAAGCAGAACAATGTGATCGCTCAGCTCCGAACCGAAAAGCATGAGTATGCATTGCACCTGCTGCCTAATTATACTTGCGCTGCGATCAACGGCAGCTGGATGCAATCATTGCATGCCAATATGCATTGGCTTGTTTAGTTTACACTCAAAGTGGATTGGTCTCTCTAAGCGAGATTCCAATTCGTCAGTCATTACTGACGTGACTCGTAGTGACCGACTGAAAGGGAACTGTACTTGCAGATAACATAATATTTATGAAATTAAAGGTCATTTAAGTCTATGTAAAGAGTACACTTTCATGACTATGCTTCTTAACACACTCACACTTTTAAAAGTGTGCTTAAAATAAAGTTATTAAAGTTTTACTATTTAAGTACATTTTAAATCATCAGGTTTAATAATTTTTGGCATGCTTTAAGCCCGAAACACACTGATTTCGGCAACTCTATGATCATTGCAGATCACACTGTGCAACATGGATCTAATAAACTTGGGTACGACATGCATGTAGTCTGTACGATGATGAGACCTATTGACTCGTACGCTATGATGCACGTTTCTATAGAACAATAAAATGTCATCAGCATGCGCTAGTGGTAAACAAAAGGAGCATGATGAATCACACTTTGGCATTTGTAGATTTTATTTTTGCTGAAAAAAGTGGAAGTGGTGAAAGAGGAAGGGATAAGAGCTTGAGGTAAACTTGAGGTTTTATGTTTTATGTCGCATTGATTTCACGTTGCATTTTTTATTGGCTGGTCAGTAAACTTGGGACGTAGCAGCAATCATACTGTGCGATGATCATGCTGAATTTCTGACACTGTCAGAAAATATCGCAAACTATCTTTAGTCGCAAGACCATGACAACGGACGTCTTTGAACTTCTCTCACTGTACGACACAGGACCACTGATTAGGAGCCACGATCACAGAAATCACCACGATTGTTTCGTGATGCCAATCTTTCATGGGGGACAGCCAAAAATCGTGCAGTGTGTTTCGGGCTTTACACTTAAGGTCCTTGCACACTGAGTCCAAAATGTTCGTATTAGTTTTTTTTTTGCATTCATCACCCAAACCTCGCACATAGTCAGATGCATCAAAATGCTCTCAAAATGCTTGCTACAGATGTGAAAAATGCAGAAAATCAAACCCAATCCAATTTTTATATTTTTATTTTTTTTTTATGATGGACAAAGTTTCTTTATGACACAACGTAAGCACAACATAAGGTCGTATTTATTTTTTAATGTGCAAAAATTTCAGACTCAGTGTGCAAGGACCTTTAGTCTGATATACTGACTAACAAAAGGACATGTAAAGTGCATGACTGTAATTTTAACTAGTGTGGTGTGTAGTGTACAAATTCATATGAAATCGCTAACTTGTAAAATAGTTGCATTTTTCATGAGGTCTTATTGGAACCATGTCAGATAAATCACAAATTTTCATATACATTAAATCATACAAATTCATACAAAACCACCAACTCATAAAATAGTTGCAACCATGTCAGTTGGAACATGACAGATTAATCATGCATTTTCATATGAATCATACAAATTTGTACAAAAATAACAACTTGTAAAATAGATTAATTTTGTCCATGTCATATTAATACTTACATAAAATCTTTGCTAAGAACTATCCACTGAAGATGATTCCAAATGATTCACTTTAAGTGCTCTTCTCAGCACTGTGTTAGCAAAAGTATTTTAGGTTTTTGCTAAAGAGTGTTCGATTAATGCATGGTGAGTGACGCTTTATTTAAAATTTATACAGTTTGAGCATAAATATTTGAGGGTGAGAGTGTGTTTGAGCGTACTATGTCAGGATAACAGCACCCAGGAAAGAAGACAGGATAATGAATGAGCGTCCAGAATTCCATTTGAGCTGGTCGTTTCACAGTCTGTGGCCAGGACCCCTTTAGTTTCTAGTTGGACAGATTCAGGAACAAGCATAGAATGACAATTGCATTAATTTGTTTTAAAAGTTTTTGTCAGTGTCTTGAAATTTTGCTCTAAAACATTAATGCTGGTGTCAGCATACAAGACAAAAACAATTGATCTCCTTTAGGAACACGCACACATACTCTCATCAGACAGCGTTCAGCTGATGTGACAATGAGGAGCAATGTCACTGTCATAGGCGCCTTCAAGGACATGAGGCACACTCTGGGTGTTCAGGATACGTGTTTGCCTTGAAAGCAAATTTACTAAAGTAAATTAGATGTTCTGTGTCCTCAGGGGTTGACAGGGTTTGAAATTTATCAACCTTGGTTCATCAAGCTTGAGATTTTTGAGTAATTTCTTTTACATATAGTGACAAAAAGAAATGCATTGAATGTTTTTTTTCACAGAAAATATTTATTCAACTACAGATACTTTTGTTTCCTCTTTTTTGTTATATGAATGTCACTATGTGGTCTTTATCATTTATCGATTTTTTTAAAACTTTTTAAAATGCCTTTTATTATACAGACCGCATTGTTTTACCTTTGTCCCTAAGCAAGACTTTCAATCTTAAACTATAAAAATCTGTTTTAAAAAATACATTACTACATGTTTGTGATCTAAACAAAGAAATCACTCTAATCTATTTCATTATTTATTATGTGAAACAATGGTTTATAGGCTATGTGGTTATTTCCATTGCAAAATGTTGTGAAACACAAAATTGTATATTCATATTCACTGGTAACACTTTACAATAAGGTTTCATTTGTAAACATTAACTAACAATGAACAATTGCATTGTTTTTAAATCTTAGTTTTGCATTTATTAATTGCTTATTAATTACTAACAATTACTAATACGTTTTTATGTAAAAGTTCAAATGCTGTAGTTGTTAACATTAGTTATGTACTGTAAACTAACATATTATGGGCTACAAAGAAGTACTGTAACTCACTGATTAACTACCATAGTATTATGCAGCATTAGTGAAACTAACCAACTAGTCATGACTACTGAAACTATAGTAACTGTAAGGTCTGTTTTGGGGTTTGTTTCATGTTCATGTTTTCGTGTCTTTTATTTTGAAGTTTAGTTATGGTTCCTGTTTGTGTCATGCTTCCCTTGCCCTCATGTATTCCTGCTATTGGTTCCCTTGTTCAATGTGTCATGTGTCTTGTTTCCCATTGGTTTGTTCATGTCATGTGACTTTTATTGTTTGCTATAAGTAGCCTTGTCTTTGCCTTTAGCCTTGTCGTGTATTAATGCTGTAACCTGCTGTCGGTGAGTCTAGTCTGTTCATGTCAAGCCTGTTTCATGTCAAGTTAAGTCTGTTTCAAGTCAAGTCTTCGTCTCTTTGGATTATGTTTGGATTTTGGATTTCACTGTTGTAAATAAACTGCACTTGGGTTCTTCACTACGCTTGCCTTTAGTGGACTCTTTACAGAATACACGACCAGCAAAATGAACCCAGCAGTTTCACGTCTCCTCTGCCTGCGTCAGGGCGGCCGGGCTATAGAGGAGTATGTGGCCGATTTTTGTGAACCGTTCCGGTGTTGACGAACCCCTCCGTTCAAGTCTGCCAGGGGGAACTATTTGTTGGTCACTGGAACGATACATTGACTTTGTTCTGTTGTTGGCTGGGTCACCTCTCACTGTGGGGATTGCGGATGAGGAACGCCACTGTCCTACTGTGTCTGCTACACCAAGACCTGCTAACGTCATGTCTGCCAAGCCACAGCCTGCTAACGTCATGTCTGCCACGCCAAGGCTCAATAATCGCTCATGTTCACACGCCAAGGCCTGCTAACGTCACGCCTGCTACGCCAAAGCCTGCTAACGTCACGCCTGCTAATCCAGAGCCTGCTAACGTCACGACTGCTACACCAAGGCCTGCTAATGTCACATCGGCTACTCCAGGACCTGCTCACATGCCAGTTAAGTTAAAGTTTACTCCTGTCATGTCTACCAAGTCACAGTCTGCTCACATCATGTCTGCCAATCACGTCATGCTGGCTACTCAAGAGATTATTCACAACATGGTCAGTTATCCAAGAACCTGCCAGGTGAGGCTGCCACTCAAGAGTCTCTTCGGCAAATGGCCGCCGTCCTAGAGTCTCATCACATCTCAGCTGATCTTACAGAGCCTCGTCACGACATGGCCGCCATTTCAGAGCCTGCTCACGTCACGCCTGCCACGCCAGAGCCTGCTCACGTCACGCCTGCCACGCCAGAGCCTGCTCACGTCACGCCTGCCACGCCAGAGTCTGCTCACGTCACGCCTGCCACGCCAGAGTTTATGGGGCCTGCTCACGTCACGCCTGTCAAGCCAGAGTTTACGGGGCCTGCTCACGGCACACCTGAGTCCCCGGCCAAGATGGCCGCCACGCCTGAGTCCCCGGCCAAGATGGCCGCCACGCCTGAGTCCCCGGCCAAGATGGCCGCCACGCCTGAGCCTTGTCACGTCACGGCTGTCACCAAAAATTCCCCTAAGGATTTTTTGGGAGGGGGGGCTATAGTACCCAAGCTCCTGCGGATGCGGAGCTTGAGCCAGGACTGATTGCCAGTGGTGTGAGCAGCTGGCATCCCCAGGGCCTCAGCACTGGCTGTCACAGAGACTGTTCCCCTGACCTCAGTGCTTCCTTTTATGGCGGTCGCCATTTTGAGTGTGTGGGCTGCACACTGTGCTCCTGAGGCCTCTCCTGTCCACGAGTCTGTTCCTGAGGCCTCTCCTGTCCACGAGTCTGCTCCTGGGGCCTCTTCTGTCCGCCCAGTTCATGTTCTCTGTGCCTCCAGAGGTGGCGGCTCGCTGTGAAACCTCCAGAGGAAGTGCGTCCACTGCAGAACCACGAGGTGGCAGCTTCCGCTGCAGAACCTCCCGAGGTGGTGGCGCCCCATTTTTGTACTCACTGTCTGTCCTGACACGGCCACGGAGGTCAGTCTGCGAACTCACGGTCTGTCCTGACACGGCCACGGAGGCCGCTCATGAACTTCACGGTCTGTCCTTGTCACGGCCACGGAGGCCGCCTCGGAACTCATGGTCTGTCCTGTCATGGCCACAGAGGCCGTCCATGAACTCACGGTCTGTCCTGTCACAGCCACAGAGGCTGTCCATGAACTCACAGTCTGTCCTGTCACGGCCACGGAGGCCGTTCCTGAACTCACGGTCTGTCCTGTCACGGCCACTGAGTCCCCTGCCCTGCCTGCTCCGCCATGGCCCCCTGCCCTGCCTGCTCCGCCATGGCTTCCTGCCCCGTCTGTTCTGCCATTGCCCCATGCTCCAGGCCCGCCATTGCTCCACGCTCCAGGTCCTGTCTTCACGGGCCTGGCCTCCATCCCTCCCCAGTTCCACCTCCGCCTCCACCACCCTCCTGGACTGTCGGCTTTGTCGGCACAGGTTTTGTTAGGGCGTCAGGAGCGCCTTAGAGGGGGGATCTGTAAGGTCTGTTTTAGGTTTTCATGTTCATAGCCGTGTCTTTTATTTTGAAGTTTAAAGCTATGGTTCCTGTTTGTGTTATGCTTTCCTGTCTTCATGTATTCCTGCTATTGGTTCCCTTGTTCAATGTGTCACGTTCTGATTAGTTGTCCAGGTCATGTGTCTTGTTTCCCATTGGTTTGTTCATGTCATGTGACTTTTATTGTTTGCTATAAGTAGCCTTGTCTTTGCCTTTAGCCTTGTTGTGTATTAATGTTGTAACCTGCTGTCGGTGAGTCTAGTCTGTTCATGCCATGCCAAGTCTGTTTCATGTCAAGCCTGTTTCATGTCAAGTCAAGTCTGTTTCAAGTCAAGTCTTCGTCTCTTTGGATTATGTTTGGATTTTGGATTTCATTGTTGTAAATAAACTGCACTTGGGTTCTTCACTACGCTTGCCTTCAGTGGACTCTTTACAGTAACATGGTTGCATCTCCGTTGTTTGAAACACATTACTTTGCACAGTGGACAATCTACACATACAATATAGGACTGTTGTCAATGAAGTTAAATGCATGTTGTTAAATGCATGTTGTGGAATAGTAACTTCTTCTTTTTGACAGACAGACAGGAGATTTCCGAGATGCTGCTGTTACAATTATGGCATATTCACTTTTTTTTTGTTCGCTGTCAATTTGCTTCATTTGATGTTTGCTAAATAGTTTCCCTTTTACGTCATACTCTGTGGTTCCTTACGCATTTATGCACTTTATGCGCATTTATTGACATGCTAATATATAGCCTACATTCAAATTGAATGAACAATATAGAATGTACTGCCCAAACAAGAAATTAAGATTATAAAGACATTGAGGATAAATTGCGAAGGGGTTTTTGATATCTCAACTGGTTTGGCAGAAATGGAAACAGGAAGTGTGTTATAACTGCAGAATACATTGACTGATTTTGATCAAATGCTTTTCAAAATGCTTTGAATGCTTATTTTACCCAATTTGCTTCAAACTTCATCAGAATAATGTCAAGACATGGTAGATGTAAAACTGTAAAGGGATTCTTGATAGCTATACACAGGTCAAGAGCTGTAGTTCCAACCATTTAAGCTTGCGATGCTGTTTGCAAATGTTCGTTTGAACTATGGTTTCAGTAAACACAGAATCCTTGGACTATGTTGGTGCGTTTCAGGAAATGCACTCCTGGGTGGTTGCTAGGGTGTGATAGGAAATTCTGGGTGGTTGCTTACAGGCCCTAGTCAAAAGAGCCCATCCTCATGTTTCTGTGATTTTTCTAGTCCTGAGATCTGGCTCGAAATATCATGAAAAATAGCATATTTATGCTCCTGGGATAAATATATTCTTTTTTTCTTCAGCCTGCACTGGAATGCCTAAAGTGTTTGTAATACTTTCTCTCCAGCTCTGCTGTAAGATCCCATCAGTCAAGAGTACTTTTTTTTTTTTTTTTTTTGCTCTGAGCACTCAAAAACTCTCATCCTATGCTGTCCACGTAATCATGGAGTAAAGAAAAATGTGAAGAACGAGAGAGGGGAAAAGTTGCTTGCCGTTTATTTATTAATCGCATTGTGCTAATACAAAGCAGCCAGGCCTCCGTTCACTGCCCATTGTAGACATGCCCACGGCATGGATCTGAGCAATATAAAATATGTATAAGCATTCAAAGTGAGACCTGCACTGCCATTCAACCAACAAGCTTTGAGTGCATCTCCACAAATCAACCACCCACACACAGCTGTCCATCAAAACAGCAGAGCGGGTCAGCAGCTCCGTGGACTCATAATCCACATCAATATGCAGAGCAAGGGATGACCAATATGAATGAAGGATGCGTGAATTTATTTAGCGGCCTTTCAAATGGGGAGGTAAATATGAGGATGTTACCTGTGGTTCACACTTTCCTCTGAGCTTGAAGAAACACTGGGGGGCATATGAACAGGGTCAGAGCTTCAGCTTATGTAAACAGAGCAGAGCCAATTAAAACAGCTTGTTTTTCGTTGCCTTTATTTAAGCATTCATGAATTCATGAGGTTGTGTATTAATATGATTCAGCTCCATGATGTTTTAATTTCTAGATTTACACTCAAAAAAAAAAAAAAATCATGTGAAATTCCATGAGAAGCATACAGCATCTGGGGGAATGGTGAACACAGCAAATGCATTTGAAACAGAGTCCATTACATCAACACGGTAAGTATGTGTTAATTCAAATGAATCCAGTCCAATTTCAGATTATGAAAGTTTATCATCAGTGCTCGGTTTTAGCTGACATATATGTCAAAAGAGCTTTTTTAGCAAACATTTACTAAATATTCAGTTTCTACTGACAGGGTAACAAGACATAAATAAACATAGGCTGTGCCCATTCATAAATGTAAATCATGTACGCATCCACATCACACACTACTCATGTGGACAAAGTATTTTTAAATCCGTTTGAGAAAACAGTCCAATTTTACATGCTTGTTTTTTTTTTTTTCTTTTTAATCGGATATTTTAGGTCTACGCCACCCTTTTAAATCCAAACAAAATTTGATACGGATCAAGCTTAATCAGATGGATTGAGGTGTTTATATAAAGGCTTTTCAATTCGACTGAATCATCAGTCTGATTACTAACAGATTATTTGGTCGCATAGTTGTAGCTAATGTCATTCTGATGATGGCTAATTTGATTTGTTTTTTCTTTCAACAAAGTCAAATCAACTAATTGGCATCATTGTTAATATTTACAAATTTGCCAAAGGACATTTATACTACACACAATCTAGAAAATATAGAAAATAAATAAAGCAAAGTAAGGTTAAATAAAGCAAACAGACAAGGTAATACATTAAAAAAAAAAAAAGCAAATAAATAAAGTAATAACATATATAAATAAAAATAAAGAATTTATTGATATCACCCAATACAGGAATATTCCAGATTTAATCAACCTAATCTCATAAGAAAATTGTACATATTTGTGATCATGCAGCAAATTTGTATGAATTTATACAACCCCTAAACCTAACCCTCACCTGGGCGTAAGCAGATTGTATGAAAAAAATAATTAAAAAAAAAATAAAAAAAATCACCCAAACATAAAATAGTTACAAATTGCCATAGTTGAATAGTTCAACTGACAGCATTTGTGGCATATTGTGGTTAAATAAATAAATAAATAAATAATTGGGTTACAGTGAGCCACGTACAATGAAAGTGAATGGGAACAATTCCTAAACATTAAAATACTTACTTTCAATAGTACAGCCACAAAATATAAACTATGTGTTAACATGATTTAGTGTGAAATAATCACTTTCCTGTGTAAAGTTATTTCAAACTGAACATCTTTACTGCTCATATACAGTAATACACAAGTTTTAACAGAAGTCATGTAAGTGCATGTATAAAATTGTAACCTTCACATTTTTATTTTTATATCCTTCAAAAATTGGCCCAGTTTACTTTCATTATTAGTACTGTAACCTCAAAGAAAAGGGACAAACAAATGCTGTTGATTGAGCTGAACTTGTGCTGAACCCAGAATATTCCATTCAAGTAATAAATGCTCATCACTGCTGGTGCATACTGACAGTTTTGTACCTCTGCTGATGTGATGTGTTTGTTAAATAAAGGTTTGATCAGCACAGAGTTTTTTTTTAATAGTTTATAGTTGATGAAGTTGGTACTAATGAAAACCTCCTCCATATTTCAGCCTCATAAAAGCAAAACAGCTTTTGCTTTTTTTTTTTTTTTTTTTTTTTTTTAAACAGTCCAATGCTCCATGAAGGTCCCTGAAGGACATGCAGTCTGACTGACTCCATTTATCAGTGTCATCGTTTGTGGTCCTGTTGATGGCCCAGTTTAAATGATGCCCCCCCCCCCAACCTTACCACACCAAAGAACAGACTTTATGAAACATTCCGTGCAGTGTGCTACACACAGGTGAGTGGGCCTGTACAAACCACCTGTAGTAACACACTCTCCTCTACGCGCACTAGACACTTTTTCACTAGACACTTTTTCACACACTTTTTCACACACTCACAATCCTTCAAAAGACTCAGCAATTATATGTATGTTTACATTCTCATGCACTACAGATCATCTTGTACTGTTCCCCAGCCAGCTGCTTGACTCAAAATGTTTCTCTGCACATGTACAGTATTTATGTGAAGCATCTGTATAGTTTGTATAGTTTGTGTTTCCTATTTTTTATTTCTTATATTTTTATCTTTAGTTTGTATAGGGTAAACATTTATATATAGTATACTTATAGTTAAAATCTGTTAGTAGGTAGTTGTGTGTAAGTTTATAGTGTTTTACTTCGTTGTTGTATGTCTGTATGTATGTAGCACCGTGGTCCTGTGAGGCACGACATTTCGTTCCACTGTATGTCCCCACATGCAGCGGAATGACAATAAAGCTCAACTTGACTTGACTTGACTTGATGATTTTTTTGTGGTGTCAGGCAAGGTATCTCGTTGCCTAAATTAACTCTATTATCAGAGGGGCTCGTGTCCTTTCGAGCACATAGGGAAAAAAGGCCAGACTTTCTTGGAAACCCTTCTGACTCTGCGCTCACCAGATGTTTCTCCCACGCTTAGATATCTCAGCCTGTTTGATCCCTGTGAGTGTGAGAATCCAAGAGGGAAAATATGAAAGGCACAGATGCTATGTTTGAAATATCAAAGTGTAAATATTATTAATGATCTGCTGTTAATGCTGTTGCACATTCAGTTAAATCTGTGCTACATGAACTTGCAAAAAGTATTTAATTCAACGCTCTTCTAAAAGTACAAATGAGTAAATTAATACATGGTGTGACATTGAAATCTGTTGATTACTACCAAAATAAATAAATAAATAAATTTAAGTGCTTGTCAACTGTAAATTAGCATAAATTATCATAGGCATGGACTTATAATTCATGTGTTACATATGTAATGTAATTTGTTTTTAAAGTTTATAATAATGCAATGAATTAGTCTGTGCATGGTAAGAAATTTTCAGTCACTAAAGGTTATAATGTTACACCAGTAGTTATGTTACACCAGTAGTCAACAAGTGACTGCCTTTATTAATGAGTCATTGACTGATTCACTCAAAAGATTTGTTCATAAATATGTGACTCTGGACCACAAAACCAGTCTTAAGGATCAATTTTTTTTTAAATTGAGATTTATACATCATCTGAAACCTGACTAAATAAGCTTTCAATTGATGTATGGTTTGTTAGGATAGGACAATATTTGGCCGAGATACAACTATTTGAAAATCTGGAGTCTGAGGGTGCAAAAAAAATCTAAATATTGAGAAAATCGCCTTTAAAGTTGTCCAAACTAAGTTCTTAGCAATGCATATTACTAATCAAAAATTAAGTTTTGATTGGAAATTTACAAAATATCTTCATGGAACATGATCTTTACTTAATATCCTAATGATTTTTGGCATAAAAGAAAAATCGATAATTTTGACCCTACAATGTATTTTTGGCTATTGTTACAACTATACCCATGCTACTTATGAATGGTTTTGTGGTTCAGGGTCACATATGTATTCATTTAGGAGCGGCACATCACAGTCTCTGGGTAGGACGCATTTCAGTGAGAAAACACGGCAGACAAAATAGATGCAGCATCTGTACTGATGGTAAATTTGTTGAAATTAATTATTATTATTTTTATTTACAGTAAACTAGCTAAGTTGCATGCACAAAGCACTTTACAATTACAATAAAGTACTGATTCAATTTACTGCACCTTCATAAATTAAATAAAATCACAAAGCGATAACATATCTGATGTACATTCTTTATTTATCATTTTGTAGAATTAGAGTTAAAAAAAAAAATATGACATTGCCATCCAGTAAAGAGAGTTGAACTGATGTCGTAATTATGACTTGCCAATTCATAAATGCAAAGTTCACAGGACTTGAATGCATCATTAATTTGTGGCAATGATATTTTGTTTTTCTAATGTCATGCATGTCGTGAGCAGAGCTACGAATTCTGGGGTTGTTTTTGGAACTATTTTCAATAGTGAAGCAAAACAGACAAAATAACTGCCAATACTGTCTAAAATGTAAAAAACTCAAAAGGAACTTCTAGTTAACTGAATTACTGTATAAAAGGAATATAACACTCATGATAATGCCGTTGTTATGATAATATTAGCATAGTTGTGATTCAGCTGTACAATCCAGCCTGCTAATATTCTAAAACAACATCACTCTTGCTTGTCTGATTTTGCTAAATGAACACTGAACATTCATTTTAAAAACTTTAGAAGTTTCTGTGCAACTCTAATTTTGTTCTTTCATTTTGAAGACTTTCTTGAGATGAATACATGGCACCGATTTATAATTGGTTATGATGAGATATCAAACAACCTGTCAACACAGCACCTCACACCTTATTTCCATACCCAGACAAGATTTTTAATTCACAAAGCAAGACAATGTATATTTTTGCACATTTTTAGACGTTGCAAGATCTGCTTCTCATAAAATGACAAGCAATCAGCAGTACTGGAAGTGCTTTTCAGTTCTGTGACACACACACACACGCTCTCCTGTGAGCGAGGATGTTAATAATGCAGTGGTGGCGGATGAGAAGGATATATCTCACTGTTGCGTGAAAACACACTGACAACCTCTACTTATCTGCAAGCAGCTTTTGACAACAGGATACTTCAGTACATAGTTTTGCAGAACTGTATTATGTACCATCACCAGTTCTTACATCAACACAGATGCTGTTTTTCTGGTAACAATGAAGACATTACATAGAGAACTTGATGATAGTTTGCATTCTCATGCATCTGAATTCAACAAACCTGTTTATGTCCTAAAGACCAGCAGTGACCCCACCACAATGGTGATTTGCATTGCATTACAAACAGTAAAATGCTGTCTGTTTCATTATAATGGATATAAGAGAGGCTATACAGGTGGTCTCTCTGATTCTTCATACATTTGCCACTGCGTTTTCTTCTTTTCTCCAGGTTTTTATGTTTTACACTCAGATGGAATGGCCAAGTTTTGCTATCAAGCAATAAATCATTTACTGGTGTAATAAATCACCCATTAAGGCAATACATGCTCATCACTGTTGGCACCTATTGACAGTTTCCTACCTCCGCCGGTGTGATGTGTGTGTGAAATAAAGTTTTGCTTTTTCAGTTTAATAAAGGCACAAAAGCATCTTCAGTTTACAGTTGAAGTTGCTGCTAATGAAAACCGCCTCCATATTTCAGCCCCATAAAAGCTGGCAAAACAGCTCTTCTTGTTGTTAAACTGTCCAGTGTCCCACGAAGGCCCCTGAAGGACATACAGTCTGATTTCATTTATCAATGTCATCTTTTCATGAATCTATTTTATATATTTTAAATTCAAGTTTAATACCCAAGTCTTGCTATCTTCTTGCAAGTGGTAAACTGAATGAGTGCAGTGGATTTACACATTTGGAGATTTACTGAATAATGATTGACATAGGCTGTCCGCTTTTTTTTTCAGAACAAAATATCACAACAGAAGTAGCGAGTCATCATGGCAACATCTACTTTTTTTTTTTCCCTTTACTGTATTTATTTAATAACAGTCAAATACAGAGAAAAGAAAATTAAAAATGTAATGAAAAAAATAAAATAAATACAGATCAAGATAATGCAAGATAAAGAACAAAAACTACAATAATAATACAGAGTGAATATCTAAAAGTAGTAAAACAAAGTTAGAACTACTGTTTGGGCAGTTACATGAAATTGTTTTGCTTTTTTCATTTTTGAAATCTTAAGATCGGTGTTACAGAAACTAGTACATGAAGGTTATTGTCTTGAGAATGTAAAAATTTAGCAAAAATAATTAGAAGACTTGTTTATATATTAATATAGAGAAATATTTTTCAGATATTACATATATATATATATATATATATATATATATTGTTTCATAAATGAAGGAAAATATTATTATTATATTATAATATAAATGTAAAGCTTTTTTATTATTATATCATGTCCATTTTAAAATCAATCCAAAATGAGAGAGAGGAAGGGCTATAAAAAAGTAAATGTTCAATATCTTCACAACACTCACTTTTTTATTGTATTGATTTGTTGTGATAAGGGAGATAAAAAGTCAGCCTGTTGTCACAAAGTAATCCCTTTCAGGCCAAAAAAAAAGAAAAGAAAAAAAGAACGAATTGTTATAACTTAATGTCCATTTTAAAGACAAATGAGTAAATCAGTCATTCTTTTGAAACTGAATTTTTTTTGGTACGCACAAACACCTGCACACACACTTTTTCATACTCAGTTCCATATCACCATGCACTCACATGTCTTTTTTTCCCCCCAATACACACAGTTATTATTTTGTGAGGGATCAACTGTTTTGAACCTTCTATATTGCATGGCCTGTATGAAAGTCAATGAGAATCTGATAGCTGAGGAATAGGAATAGAAACAGTGTGTTCAGGAAATCGGTCATGAATTACAATGGACAGCATGTCTCCCGATGCATCAATAGCTCTTAGAATGCTGTTTATATGCAAATTAACAATAAAGCCCAGAACAACGGAGCCGTACTGTCACTGAGCCCTTCAACAAAATACTGCAGGACAAATAAACAGCCACTGGAGATCTGATCGTTTGAAATGACCAGAAATTGTGAGCTATAAAATGGACACGGGCAGCTACTGTTACACATTAATATAACTATTTATAACAAATGAAAAAGAAAAAGAACAGAAAAATGCAATGTGCTGGTTAATGTTCAGTATGCTGAGAGAATATGGAGCATTGAACAGAAAATGAATCCGCATTCACGGAGCATCCAGGTGTAAGAGTCCCAGCAGGTGATGGAATGGATTCTGAGACCACAAAGCGGCAGAAAAAAATGTGTGTGTGATTGTATTTTTTTGACCTTTGGTTTTCTGTTCTTCCAATTTCTGTTCAATTTTCATGTGAAAAGCAAATATTTTGAATGTTTGTACTTTCATATAATGTCAAATTATTATTCTGAACCCTCCAATATGACCCTGGCCTGAGGCATAATCTGATATGTAATCTGCGTGCTACTGACTGAAATGATCTGCATTGATTTGCATTATGGGAATATCATAAGCAGCCTTATGGCAATGTTGTTAGCAGAAAATCCAACAGTTGTCTAGAGGGATCAAGATTTAGTCAGTCTGGCCTCTTCAGCCGTGCTTCGCATATATGAGTGTGTGTATGCTTTAACCTTCAGAGACCCACTATAGCAAAACTGCTAGACTTGTTTAAAGCAATTCAATCAAACATATTTTTCACTTAACATAGGTCAGAACTACTTATACAAGCAGCTCTGTCCCTGATATGTATCATAGCAACAAGTTTGGCACAAAGAATATTAATAATTTATTAATTTAATGTCCCAGCATGCCAAAATCACACAACATTGTCACTACTATCATTGCTAGCTGCTTTGGATCACATTTAGTCAGGTTGGTTCAGTCATACTAAATAATATTCTCTTGAATAAAACTAGTTAATTTAAGCAGAAGCATTTTTTTAAACAGTGTGTGGTATGAGAAAGAAAGAAAGAAAGAAAGAAAGAAAGAAAGAAAAAGAAAGAAAGAAAGAATGAAAGAAAGAAAGAGGAGATAATGCATTATCAATATCAATGCTGGGGTCTGATGTTTAAGTATTCCTCCATCTGAATATTTCTCCATCAGAAAGTAATATAAATACAAAGAGGCCTCTTTAAAGAGGAAGAGAAACATCTTAAGGCTTGTGAAGTAATGGTGAGGAACATGAGTCCCTCTCTACTCCATCAAACAAGATGAACTGCAAATACAGCCTGACTCAACATACTTTATGAGAGCAGGGATGTAAACATGACCACATTAAGGCAATTACACATTTAATTAATTAAATCTTGTTACCAAAGCAACAAGCCTTACTGAGGTAAAGTCATGGCCACATCCTTTGTTACTCCAATTTCCCGAAAACAAATTCTTATTTAGCATATTATATGCTCAAAGACATTGCAGAAATGTTTGTTTTGTCATGTTTTAAACTTTGAATAATGTCTGTAATGATATCTGTTCAAAGTATCAAAAAAAACAACAACTGAAAAATAAATCACAGAGCATGTGGAGCGTGTGTAGAGCTGTGGTAGGAAAAAAAACACAAACATACTGTACATACATACATACATACAAGTAAGCAAGCAAACATATACAGGTGAGACCAGGGATGGTTGTAACATCTGAAGCTAAATATTGTTATTGTGTTATCTCAAAATATGACTTTTTAAAACCATATTAATCTGCTACATAATAATAATAATTATAATTATTATTATTATTATTATTATTATTATTATTATTACAACAATCCGATTGATGCAGGGGTTTTCAAAGGTTTTTGATGCCTAGGGCGCCAAAATATTTTAAATCCCTTGCAAGGGACTCTTTTCCTAAGATAGTACAAAAAGTAAAAAAATGACTGCAATTTTAACGGTAAAAGACTGTAAAAATGCTACAGTAAAAACCTACTAATTGGTTAACAGTAAGTTCCCCTACTACAGTATACTACTTTACGGTAGTATACAGTTTTGGAAGTGAAAAAGAATGTATAATTTACAGTGAATAATCATAAACTGACATTCCCAGAATTCCCTGCATTACATTTCACATCTGATGTTTTT
This sequence comes from Tor tambroides, assembly GCA_021397915.2. Classification (NCBI taxonomy): domain Eukaryota; kingdom Metazoa; phylum Chordata; class Actinopteri; order Cypriniformes; family Cyprinidae; genus Tor; species Tor tambroides. The sequence continues at coordinate 16,346 of JAFVLL020012277.1, read as the reverse complement.
TCGTTGAAATAACTATGTTTATTCTTAGTTTTTTTTCTTATCAGTTGTGTGCATTGTTGTATGTTACATCTAATGTAGTTAAATTAATGTTTATTGCATTATTTTGGTTTCATGTGTGTTACCATGATGGTGTTTAGTGTTTGTGTGAACGACACTGTGCACCTTATGTTAGTATTTAAGTGAAGTTATTAACGTAATTTCGGGAGGAGTACACCCATCTAATCTTCCAATTAATATCTGAGTATAAAAACAGCCTCTTACCACTTCCATTGTTAGTTCTTTCGGCATTCCTCCACCTCCCCGTCTCCTCCTTTATGCACATTTATTTCATTTTTCCTTCTGTCTATAGGGGGGCTATCGGAGCTCGAGTACAATAGTCTCTCTGAGCCCTCCATCGCAGACATCAAGCCAGATACGTTTACCACTAATGCTAAGATTATATGGGCACACAAACTCGTGAAAAGAAGCTTGTGATGAGCTTTGGTTCATCATGTGACTTTCTCATCACTACCTGCTTTGGTGGTTATCAGTGTTTTACAAAGGTACAAAATAGATTTCAGTACATCAGTAGGTTGGTATATTAACATTACTTCAGTTAATTAAATTACGGTATTTAAATGTACAGTATATTTAAGTTAAATCCGTAAAACCTAAAATTTTGCTACCGTTTTTTTTTTTTTTTTTACGGCAACCACAGCTGCCAGTTTTTTACAGTGTATATCTTCACCAGATTACAGAGATGCTGCAAGTAGCAAATACATGCTCTTCTCAAAGCTTTTTTTTTTTTTTCTTTTCCAGATTTGCAATCAGTAAGCGAATCGGTATTGGTCAAATCAGTTGAGTGAATTATTCAGTGACTTACTCATAAAATCACTTGTCGCCACCTACTGGCGTAACAAGGTAACCAGCAGAAAGGTTCAGTGAAAAATCTACCACTACTGCACAAACTGACTACACTGCTGTGGTCTGCTGCACACTAGTGACATCTCAGCAATATTTAAATAAAACATCACCAGTGAATTTGTTCATTTAATTTAAGAATGTGCATTTTTCATATCTGACACACTTTCCACGTCCCACTTATTTCCACTCTGTGACTCAGTTGTAATTGTGTTTGTCCTTATTTTTATAATACAGATAATCAAATCATTATAATAATAAATCCTTATTAATATAAATTGAGGGTGTCATTAATGTGGTGCCGTATTACTCTGAGCTTTGTAGTTTTAGTTTAGTGTGAGAAGTGTGGTGAAATCAATAGTTTTCCTTACACCATTAATTGGATTCAAATCTGTTTAACCAGTCAACCGGATAAAGCTAAGACTGTCAATGAGCACTAATGGTCACTATAATTTAAGTAAGGCTATTTCACACTTGGTTATCTCAAGTAAGCACACTTCAAGTAGTTTATTTACTTGAGTAAATATTTTTAAAATGCTCTGATACTGGACGAGAAAAAAAAAATAACTTGGTATTGATAATTACACAGTACCTTAGAAAAGTGTTTGGATCCTTAACCAAAATAAATAAATAAATAAAATAATAATAATATTAAATTTAATATACTGTGACATTGAGAACTTCCTCTCATGTGGCTTTGTGATATGCAGAACTCTTCATATGTCTCATATGGTGCACCTTTACTTTCTAAGCTCTCTGAAGCCTGCAGCTCCTTTAAAGTGGTCTGCCTCTTTGGGACTTCTTTTAAAGGTCTCCTTCAAAGAATTTTTTAGATAGTATCTAGGTGGTTTCACTTAGTAATTTCACCAATAGTTCCCACTAACACAACAAATACTTGAAATTGTTTTGTATCGTTTCCTAATGTATGTGCTATATAATTGATCTCTAATTTCTCTGAAACACTATCTAGTAAGCTTCAGATTCACAATTTGAATAATAATCCCCTGTGTGCTATTTATTTATTTATTTTTTAAGCCATTTTAATGGTTCACTGGTAGAGGCCAATTATAAGGCAACTGTCCTCATTAATGATTTTCATCTGTTTAAACTTGTGTGCTTATGCACCACAAGGACTGAATATTTATGCAAATAGCATATCTTAGTTTTATTTTTTGTCAAGAATATATTTTAACATAAAACTGTCTTATTAAAATTATCAGCTTTACCTAGAAATAAAGTATTTTTATAAATATATCACAGAAAAGTTTTATTGTAGATCTGAATAGTTTATCAAGGTTGGGGAGACTCATGCTATTATTTATTTATTTTTTGCAATCACAATTCATCTTGAACTTTTAAATATCATTTCTATATTTATTATTAGTTTACAAATATTTTACATATTCTAATCCGTGTAAATTAATGTGTAAAAAAAAATTGTAAATGTTTTACATTCATTTTTGTAGTGAAATGGAATTTCACTCCTGGTACTTATACATGCAAAACTTGAACATCATGTTGCTACAGTGCTGTTTGGGTGTTGTAATATAGTTTCTAAGGTGTGTGTGTGTTTGTGTGGTTGTACCCACAAATGTACCCACAAAACTGCAATAATTTGAAAATCATCATTTAAGCTGAAGGATCATTACAATGATAGAAATGTGGATTTTTCATGTGTATTTCTATAGTTTTATATACTTTGCATCAATGGGTATGAAACTGATATGAATTCTAATTCATTTGTAAGCTGGTTGAACCCAGTAAGTACAGGTAAGTGTTGGTTTTTTAAAAACTGTTGGCTATTTGACAATGACAACATTAAACAAGTGAAGCTGAAAATGCTGATGGTAAAGCCTTCCATTTGTGTTAATTTATTCCACTCAACTGCACAGGACAGTCATGATGTAGTTTTATGTGTAAGATACTTTACGACAAAGCATAAAGGACCCTCATGAGCTGGCAGGGCATGAAATAGAGTATGCTTGACTAACAGTTTATCCCAGGTTGAATAGGAATTCAATTTGACTGTTAGGATGGGTGCTTGTCGGTTTTATGCCTGTTTGACTTTTATTTTAGGATTTGGCCGTGGAGTATTAAAGGAATAGTTCACCCAAAATGAAAATGTTCTGAAAATTTACTCACCCTCAGGCCATCCAAGATGTAGATGAGTTTGTTTCTTCATTGTAACAGAGCATTACATCACTTGTTCGCCGACAGAGCTTCTGCAGTGAATGGGTGCCGTCAGAATAAGAGACCAATCAGCTGACAAAAACGTTACCATAATCCATAAAAACACTTCCTCCAGTTAAAAAGTTCATTCCCTGTTGTCCTCTCAGATCAAAATCCACTGACATGTTTGTTTAGAACTGCTTGTAATTGGTGCATATTTCTCTCCTGATTCAGATGAGATAACTTGTATTATGAACAGTGGAGTTATATTTTAGATGGAAGCACTGGTTTGAAGTTAAAAATATTTTATTGATAAATTTATTACAAACGCAGCTTTTCACTTTACAAGACATGAGTTAATGGATAGGAGTCATGTAGATTGCTTGTGGGTTACTGTAATGTTTTTATCAGCTGTTTGGACTCTCATTCTGATGTGCCCGTTCACTGCAGATGACCCATTGGTGAGCAAGTGATGTAATGCTAAATTTCTGAAAAAAAATCAAAATCTTTGTTTTTCAAGGAAAAGTCTAATGTAATTGCACTGTAATTGGAATTATTCCTCTTATATGTCTCATATATATTAATCTGTTTCAGTCTCATGACTTTATCAAACCCAGGTCTATCAAATATTATTCCACAAAAATATCACCAGTTCTATAGTTGGTTATAAACACAGTCATTCCACTGAACACACGCATCTCATACAACCTTTCTTTCTCTCTCACCTGACACCCAATCGTATTTTTCCATGTTTCATTTTATCAAGTCCAGGCTTGCATTTTCCCCTTTCCCCATATGATAAGCCAGTCTCACCCAAGTGATTCACAGCTTTGTAAGTGACAGAACCAATTTAACTCAGCTCGACTGTTGAGGGAATGTCAGCGGCATAAGAGTGTTTGTCCTTGACTAACCCTCAGCTGTTGTCCCTCTAGTGGGTTTCAGATCATTTCACAGTTTAGGAGCATCATGACACTTTACTGCATTTAGGCTTGAAAATGTGTGAGGATGACAGTGGAATGATAGGTATGTGAACTACAGTCCATAATGTTTATACGCTTGTGTGTAGAGATGACAAGACCATGTTACATGAGTCAACTATTTATCACTATTCTACACGATCTCCAACATCTCAGGAGGGACCATATGTTATCCAATACAAAGTCCACTATTCAATTTACCACTTTTGTGTAATCAAGAAAAAACAAAAGTCTTATGCTCAAAAAGTCTGCATTTATTTGAGAATACAGTAAAAATAGAGTAAAAAAAAATAATATTGTGAAATATTATTCATCTTGATTGGCTGATGTGAGGTCAGGTGTCATTGTGTGGGGTGTCATTGGGACCATAAAAGGGCAACTACATCATGGAATCCCCAGATTCTTATTGTTTGAAGGAAGGCATTTCAGACATGTCCGAAGTGTGGCAACATGATGCAGGGTCTAGTTCCCTTCTCAGGGAACCAGGTTATATGTATAACCTGAGACGTTCCCTTACGAAGTGGAATTTTGACGCTGCATCATGGCATTGATGATGCTATGGGAATATTAAATGGGTCATGAACTGCCTTTGTTTTTTATTTTGTACTGTTCTCTGAGATTTTTACATAAAAACCATCATAATTTAGAAGTAATAAGCTATATTCTGTCCTGTTTTTAACCTCCCTCATCAGAATGCTGCTATGATTGGCTAATAGTTGTGTATGTTTGACAGCGTACATTCCTCATAGATGGACGCTGCTGTGATTTAGGTCAAAAACACATAAATAACTCAATACATATCAAACGATCTGTAAGAAGAGACAAAGCAATAGTGACCACGTAATGAAAACAGTTACTCACACTTGTGTTGCAACATTACCGTCGGATCCAATATAGTCGGCACAGATGCATCAAATTGTGCCTGGTATCCTGGGTTTGAATCCATGGCCAGACTGTAAAAATCTAATGATCTAATAATGATCTGATCTAATGATCTAATGATCTAATAAAAATGTTATAAAATCTAATGAATGTGTGCGGAGATGACCTGCCTGCCTTCACACAAACATCTTCTAAGGAGACAACCTTAGATAGTGCCTTGGAAGATGGCATACTCTTGAGTGGAATGAGTTTCCCTGACACCTAGGAAAAGCCATTCCATGCACATCTGTTATCTGCAAGCATCTGATGTCCAGTGAGAAAGCTGCGACTTGGTGACAGTATTTCCTCTGTTATGACCACTAAAGCAGACCAAAAGTTGGGATCCTATGAGCCCAGACTGGACATTATAGATTAAGCATTTCTTCTCTGGTGATTCATGTGACGGAGGGAAGAAGGCCGGAAATATGACTGGATGAGCGGTCGCCGAAGGCTGTAACCATGTCAGGTGTGACATCCAACTCCTCAAAGCCAGATGTGGACAGCATTGGATCCTTGTTTGGATTTAAATAATTTGCAGAGTAAGTTTCCAAATCCCAAACAGGATCTTCAGAGTCAGTGGATAAAGCGAGAGAAAGGGGAACACCCATCTCAGCGGATGCAAGACCCAAACCATGGGACACAGAAGCCTGACTCCCATCCCTTGAAAAGACAGCCTGTGCCACATCTGCACCATGACATCCAGCCCCAGTATAGCCAAAAGTGTAAGGGCGAACCAGAGGAGATAGTGGGCCGACTGCTCTGAGGAATGTAAACTGCCCTCAGGAAGAGCAGTTTGGTTACTGGCCAGAGAAGGAACTGCTGCACCTACATGAAAAGGGGGTGCGAATGCAGCCTGCCTTGGTGGTTGTTCAGAGAATGAGAAGATCTGCTCTTGAGCCAGCACTGAAATGGCCTTATGTGCAGCAGACCCAATGAAATCACATTGGTTGCTGCTGCCATGAGATCCAACAGCTTTTGTCAGTAATATTTTGGCTTAAAGGGATAGTTCACCAAAAAATGAAAATTTTGTCATTAATTATTCACCCTCATGTCGTTCCGAACTCGCAAGACCTCCGTTCATCTTCTGAGCACAAATTAAGCTATTTTTGATGAAATCCGAGAGCTCTCTGACCCTCCATAGACAGCAAGGGTACTACCATGATCAAAGTCCAGAAAGGTTGTAAGAACATTGTTAAAATGGTCCATGTGACATCAGTGGTTCAACTGTAATTTTATGAAGCTATGAAATTATTTTTGTGTGCAAAGAAAACTAAACTAAGAACTTTATTCAACAATTCTCCTCTGTGTCACCCTATAGAGCACCATTTTGAGAGTATCACATCGCACGCGTGTCCTTTTCCTGCACGTAAACAACACATGCGTGTGATGCTGCTAACGTGGAACAAGCATGCGCTGCACCTTGTTTACATTCAGAAGAGAGCACGCGCATGCATTGTGGTACTCTCCAAAATGGTGCCCTAGGGTGACACAGAGGAGAAGTATTGCTGAATAAAGTTATTTCAGTTTTCTTTGTACACAAAAGGTATTCTCGTAGCTTCATAAAATTACGGTTGAACCACTGATGTCACATGGACCATTTTAACACTGTCCTTATACGTTTCAGTGGCTCGGTGGTTAGCACTGTTGCCCCACAGCAAGATGGTCACCGGTTTGAGCCCCGACAGGAGGCCTTTCTGTGTGGAGTTTGTATGTTCTCCCTGTGTCTGCATTGGTTCATGCCGGGTGCACACACATGTCCGGTTCCTTAGCCTTAGATGCTGTAATGGTGTTAAGAAGGAAATAAACAACTACAATTGTGGTAGTACCCTTGCTGTCTATGGAGGGTCAGAGAGCTCTTGGATTTCATCAAAAATATCTTAATTTGTGTTCCGAAGATGAGGGATTACGGGTTTGGAATGGCATGAGGGTGAGTAATTAATGACAAAATTTTCATTTTTGGGTGAACTATCCCTTTAACCTAATGCTGCCCATAGTGGCAAGGATTGAATCCACATGTGCAGGAGAGCACACTCTTCTTGAGGTTTAGTTCCAGAACTTAGCACCACATATGGGCGAAAAATGACATCTCAATTTCAAACCATCAATCCCTCTGATTGGGTTATTTTGATCAGCCAGTCATCAATGTAATTCAGTTCACAGATACTCTGGAGTTGCAAAGGCTAGACCGAAAGAAAGAACCCAAAACTGGTTTGCATCTATGCTGAAAGCAAACCTGTTTGAACTTCCTGTTGTAAGGAGGGAGAAACTGATTTGTTCAGTGCCCTGAAACATGTCACTGGCAGGGAACAACTGAACACATTCAACTGGGGACTGGGAAACTGTCGTGCCACAATGCCAAATGCTTCAATCTTTCTCAGTTCATTTTTAAAATATTCCCACATATTCTCCACAGGTCTGCAAGACTCACTCGTATACTAAAATACATACTGATGCAGTCTTGATTCAGTAATTTGTAGTTTCCTCACTTCATCCTGTTCCGGTTGGAGCTCTGGACAAATCTCTCAGTGAGCTACGCATATTGAAAGCGCAGATATTCTGGCAGTGATTTCATATCTGTCAGCTTTATGACTCACCGAAACTGGCAATGATCTGCAGATAACTCAGCCATACAGAGAAGATTATCACTTTTTTATCTCTGTGGGGTGATGTTGGATTTGGATTTAGTGTAATGAGTTCTGTCTCCATTTACACATACCAGCTTTCTTTCAGGCTAAGATTTCTCACTTTTTTGACTGAAAAATGGAAGCATTTGACACCAGAAGGAGCTCACTTAAAATGTGTTGGAAGTCATGGAAGTGATGCCTCCAGTCTCTCTTGTAGCTGACATTTTTAAAACATGTTTACGTGTTTCTTCTGCCATTATAATATTCAGCAGCTCAAACCAACACTCACATGCTCTGAATTCACCAGTTCTTAATTATTAAACTAAACACTACCATGGAACAGTTATAATGTTTTGTGTATTATCACACAAACAGTTTTACATTGAGTAGTATCTGATAGTCCTACAGCTGATAGTATCTTAGTTCTAAATTTATGCTATATATGATAGGAATCAGTTGCAATTCATCATACTGTGATAAGTGTGTAAAATTAGAGGTTGAACTTGACCAAGGACAGTCATTTAAATTTGCATGCACACACACACACACACACACACACACACACACACACACACACACAAGCACACAAAATGAGGAGAAACATGCAGACAAAAGATTTAAAAAAACTTGTCTAAAAGGAATATGACATAAAACTGTAGTCACTGAAGAGGTTGTCTTCTAAATTATCTCGAAAAGGAAATAATATTATCATATTTTAACATTAATTCCTTGTTTGACTTAGGAATTTGAAAAACCTATTTACTTCCAACTGTCACAAAATCATGTTATTTGAGTCACCGATAAACAAGTACAATCAGATATAAATAAAGTCAGACTGGTCTGTAGACATCACCACAATGATCTATCCATAAAGTGATCATACAAAAATATCTGAATGAGATAAAAGGAATTTGCCACAAATTCACCAAATTTGGACATTTTTGAGCAATACATAAACACTGGAACAAAATGACTTTGAGTCAAAATGGCTTCATATCCAAAGAGGAATGTAAGTTCATAAGCAACTGATTTTCTCTGGCCTGAATTTCTACAGTAGGCTATAGTTTTATATAGATTTTACCATAGCACTCCTCTACAGTTATGTTTAATTTTAGTAATTAAATATAATTGCATATAAGACTAATTTGTCATGCAGTATAGGCAGGTGCACACACACACACACACACTAATTTGCAAGGCGTTCTTTTTAGGCAGCGTGAGTATAAGCACATTGCTCTCAATGGCAAAGTTCTTCATTTCTAGATAATGGATCAAATGCAGGCCTAAACTGTAGATCAAACCCATACAGCAAACATACTGTACATAGCCAAGATCTTTATTAACTAGTATAGCCCCACCTTGTGGTTGGAAATGAAAATGCTGTTGTTTTGAAGTTAATTGTACTTTATTTATTAAATTCTCTCACTAGACACAGATTTACCAAGCAAACACAAAATGTTCCCCTAATGTTAGCAAATGGTTCTAGACAGGTTATTTATTTATTTTGGAAAGTCATAATGTTGTCTAGTCTCTTTAGGTTCATTTTTTGTAACCATAAAGTAATCATTCAAAAGTTTTAAAGCCAAATTTCATTACACTGACAAAAACACTGAGAAATTCTTCAAAAATGTCCGCTGTTGTGTTCCAAAGAAGAAAGAAAGTCATACAGGTTTGGAATGACATGAGGTTGAGAAAATGATAGATTTTTTTTCTTCTGTCAGACATTCAGACTTTTCACAGATAAACTTTCACCTTCTTTATTCAATCATCAAGTTCGAACTTAATGTGTAATGTGTTATACATCCTAATAATCAAAGAGAGTCTAATGATGGTCACATAATGGTGGTCTCTAAATGCTCTAGTTTTATGCTCTGACTTCTCAGTAATCATACCTGAATTTTTTATTGTCAAGATAACTATCTAAAGCAGAATGGGCCATCATGAAGTGACCTCTCTGTAAAATGGAGCAAAATTAGTTGCATGTATAGAGAGTAAAATCCAGTATAATGATATTATTTTGCATCATATTCATTTACCAAGTATAATGATTATTAATTTCTTGATCTAACATTTTATGCTTTTCAAATAAAAGTGGTATAAAGATTTCTTGACACAAATGTTGGATGTTTTTCACACTTGTATATTTATAAAATATATGTTTAAAAGACTGGTTTTGAATGCTATTTTGTTATGCCAGTAGGTGTGGCAAGTGCTTCTCTTTTTAATTGAGTTTTAGATTCATTCAACAATTTATTTAAAAAATGCTGATTTATTTAGGAATTAAACAAATGACAGTGACTGTGATATCACCACCTGTACCTTTAAATAGGGCACGTTAGTTGTCTTTATCGAGTTGTATTCATTCGAAAACATTTATATCATCATATCATCATTAATAGGGTCATGACATGAGAAACCAAATTTCCCTTGATCTTTCCTTTTGGCATATAAGAGGTGAGGTCTTTGTAGCAATAATAATAAAAAAAAAACAGAACATTTTATAGGTTAAAACGACCTCCTCAGTACAAAAACAGCATTTCTTTAACCAAGCTCCCAAAACAGCTATTTTGGATATTGTGGGATTTGTGACATCACACAGGCCAATGCATTCACATATTACTTCCAGAGCAAGACATCAACAAATAGTTTTAAATTATTACACCATTATTACACCAAAACCCATTATATTCACTGACTCAGTTTCTGGCATACTCCAAATGCTTAAGCTACTCATGACAACAGGACAAATGGAAGAGAAAAGAAACATTTGCTTTGACACATCTGGTTTAAACAACATGTTAGCATCTGTATAACTTTCAAAAGGCAGCATCAGAAACAAGTGAAGGGTTTGTTTTTAACATTGTCCCAAATCACGTCAGAGGATTATATGTTTGTTTGGAACATTTGACTGCAGATTGTTTTGTAAATGAGACACAGTGTAATAGATTTGTTAAATAGATGTAATTTGTTAAAAGATGAAGCAGCCAACTGTATTGGATGTGACTGCATTCATCTACGTCACAAACCAAAAGTAAACAAATTGATAATGCTTTGTCTGTAAATGATGGATTTATAATGTTTTGTTTTCAAAATACTTACATGCAATAGCAGAGTGTTGATATATTTCCCATGTATTTGAGCAAGCCAATCACAACTGTGGTCGTTGACTGACAAGCCTTAATGGGAGAGGCCACCTAAATCGGATCATTCAGAATTAGGGTTGACAATAATGACGTTTGCGAATATATCACTTTTTTTTTTTTTTTAAACGCTACAAGTGAACCTTAAGGCATCAAACTGCTTTCATTGGAAGTGCAAAAACAGACAAAATAGATGGATATATTGTTTCTTAAATGTAAATTACTCTCTTCTCTTAACTTTTTGTTACTTATTATTTATAAATAACAATGTCACATAAATGTGAAACATTTTTTCTTTTAATTAGCATATTTTGAACAAGCAATGACAGATCCTGAATCCTTGGCATAAGGAAGTAGTTTCATTTAAGTATTCACACGATGTTGTAGTTTAAGACTTTATACTTTGTTCTCTGGATACTTTGTTCTTTGTTGTCAGGATTTACTAAAGACACACAGTAAAAAATTAGAGATGTATACAGTTATTTTTGTGACTGAGACTGACCTTATTGCATATGTATTTGTAAGCATTTCCATTTCAGATGCAAAATTTATGGGATGAGGTTAACGGTTGTCAGTTTACTGGTATTTGCGCCATTATATAATGCCCCCTCCCCTGCCTCTCAAAAAATGTCTTAACCCAATTTGTGCCTACTTGTATGTTGTTAGTAGATTACCAACACCTGATTATCATCGACTCTGCTTGTTTGTGTGTTTGTGACCCTACACTAATTTGTGCTGCTCTTGGTAGGTTGCGTTGATCGTTAATCAGTGGCTGCATCCGAAACGGAATACTTCCCTACTATATATATAGTAGGCAAAAAGCAGTAGGCGAGCGAATAAGTATGTTTGAATCTGTAATATTCATAAAAGAGTAGGCGAAAATTGCACTAATTCTCACGAGATTCGGACACGTATACTTAATTTGCATTCTAATGTACCTTCTTACCTACTATATAGTAGGGGAAAAAGAGTACATGAAGAAATAAGTATGTCCGAAAACTCAGTATTCATAAAAGAGTAGGCGAGAAATCCCTGGATGTCCTACTGCTTCAGCCCAGATTCTGAAGTGTTCATCGATGGACACTTTTCTATCCCAGGAGGCAACGGGAGAAGATATGTCATCATCGAACATGGTGGAGAGCAGTGACGAGTTTACAAATGTGAGTATTAGAAACCAAAAACACCATTCCTTGTGTTAAAATCATATTTGTTGAGCTATTGTATAGTAAACTGTTGATTTGCTTAAGGTGTAAGACGCTAGACAGCAACGTTACAGTATATTTGTAATTTTTTTCTGTAAAAACACTATTTATTATGTATAGCAAAAAGCGGAGCTCCAGTAAGGAACATTTGTGTTGGATAAAAGTGAGTTAACACATCAGCAACTACCTCAACATGTAAATGCAGTTTTGAGCAGATACATCACAGAGGTGACTTGACTCTTGTCTGGATGATACAGGGACAAATGAGACACACGTGTGTTTATCCAGTGCAGAGTGACTGATGAAGGAATGCTGCCATCAAAGGCTCTCAATGAGTGTACTACTGAATAAAACATCTTTTAAATCTTAAGTTGTAGTTCATTTTAATTATTGTAATTTCAAACAGAGCTATTACAGCACTTTTCTGATTCTTGATTTCTGTGCATTTGATGCAGAGCTTTTGTAGTGGAGCAGGTGACAGCGGCATTTGTGGGAAAAAAAAGGAAAACCTGAAACAAAAATATAAAGTAAGAAATCAGTTTGTTACTTCTAATACAGAAATCAAATGACATTGAGCTGTTAAAATGATTGCTTTTGTATTGTGTTTTGCATCTTTGCAGGATCTGAAATGTCTACAGACTGCTGGGTCCAGTCAGTGTCAAAAATGAGAGCCTCCATCACTCTGCCTGCCCTTACTGCCTCATCTGGGCTGGATGTTGTTGTGGTCTCTTGACCCTCAGTGAGCCCAGAGCCAGCAAGAGCATCTAGAGAAAGGCCAAAAGACACTGAGGATGTGATTATGTTCAAGTTTGTTCTGCTGGTTTCTTTTCATACAATATCAGTCAATGGAGCCCGCATTTATATTATAGTAGTAACTAGAAATAAACTTTAAAGGTGCCATAGAATGGAAAACTGTATTTACCTTGGCATAGTTGAATAATAACAGTTCTGTACGTGGAAATGACATACCGTGAGCCTCAAACACCAATGTTTCCTCCTTCTTATGTAAATCTCGTGCATGCAAACGACCACTGAAAAATAGGCGAATCGGAACATAACACCGACTGTGACGTAAGAGTCGGGATCACTAATAGTTACGTCCCCAACATTTGGATATACCCGCCCATGTTCTAGGCCAGCCGGACCGGCACAGCGGAATCATCAGAAGTTCTGCAGGAATTGTGAAGAAACAAGCAAGGACAACAGCGAAAATTGCAGATCATGGAAATAAATGTTATGTTCCAGGCTGTGCAGGGATGGGTTGGTATCTGTATTCAGAAAGGCACAGAAAACAAATAACGCATTCTAATAAAATAATGCGAGCCACTAAAGGGACATGGTTAGCTGCTTGCTAGCGATAGCCTGTTACATTACAGTATATAAGATTTCACTTACCACATAAACAGTGTAAGGAGAGATGACTGAGGATGATGGCCAATGATTTACAGATCCTGAGCACCACTGACAAGCATCTGATCTTGTAAAATGTGTGGTAAGTACTGCTGCTGTAGTTTACATAGAGCACGAGCGATCGCAAATCTCGAAAGTGAAAGTAAACAGTGATCGTGCATTCAAAGCGGCTCCCTGATGGCCGCAATTTATATACAGTATAATTACCCAACGATATAACTGCGAGAGAAAGTATTGAAATATATATTTTCCTCCCTGTGTTTCCTTCCTGCTGTGTGAGCCACACTGTGAAACAGCCAATCAGAGCACAGCTCAACATTATTATTCATGACTCTTCCAAATAAGGTAATAACAGACCATTTCATTCTAGGGACAAATCCTAGGGTTGTAAATGGACATGTAAAACCGTTTCTAGAGAATATTTGCCCTTACCTAAGCCACATACATATGCCATTTCGAACGCAGCCAGTATGATCTGACTTCATCTGTGTTTTTTTAATTTGCGCATTGTCAGTATATAACTCGCAGAACACTCCACTTTCATTGGTGCTTTTTTGGGGGGTTGCAGTCTTTGGTAAATCTGGCCCAAGTCATTTTTACAATGATTATGATTCTTCATCATCAACTTATCAAATTAAGTTAAAGTCAAGATATTAGAATATAAGAAATTAATTTGACCTTAACAACAAAAAGATTTGGTTGATTGTGAAATTTGCTCCAATATTAGCTCTGAGAAGTTTGTCTATGAGTTATTTATAGCAATTCATCATCTCATACACTACAATCTCATGCTAATAAACTCATCGATGGTTATTTATTTATGATAAATGCTGAATCATCATGAGCCAATAACTAGTCAAAATAGTCCCCCAGAACACTGACAGCTTCACGATAGTAGCTGACTCCATTTCTAATGTGGGCTTAGGATCAAGAGAATTTAAAGAAACTGCATGGATTATCAGTATTTTATGCTCTTTCTGCCTAGGCTGCCTGTCCATCTGCCTGAGATGGCAAGAAATTGAAATCTTCTTGCGTCTTGCTAATGAGTCCTCAGGGGCTCTTGAGTGAGTCCTGAGTCAGACGTCAGTGGAAAGAGAAGTCACTCTAGATAGTCATAACCTGTGGGCTAGATATAGAGGAATTGGACAGATGTCCCAGTGGGGCTGAGCATGCAGGTGAAAGACCCTATCCATATGTTAATTAAACACTTGAGGCAGAGGTTGTCCATTATTTTGGTCTGCTTAAAATTCATGCATTTCATGACCAGAGGATGTCCTCCAAAAACTGCCTGTCAGCCTGGCAGGAATCCTGAGGAAAGGTCTCACTGGACTTTTTAGCAAGCATATCCACAAATGTACAAAATACTGAAAAGGAGCATAATTAAAATGTTGGCTTACTTTTGTGTATATTTGGGTTGTAGAATGTAGTGTGCAGGGAAAATCAGCTGTCATTGAGATAATTGAGATATGCTTGTTTTAATTAAGAATTTGATGATAAATATTCATCACAGCCAAGGGGTCAAGGTTGGGCTGGTTAGTGTGGTCCCCCTGATGATAGATTTTGAACCAATACCATTTTGCAGCAAAATGCAACTTCTCCATTGATGGGCATTCAAAAAAATTTTTTTTCCAACATAGGGTCACTGGGAAATACATGCCTCTATCTATATGTTTGCAAAACTACAAAAACATCCCTTTATATACAACTCAATTAACTTTTTGTGCAGGCTCTATATGTTATGACCTCAAAACATTTTTACCATAGTGCATGATTTGTAAACTAATACATTTTGACATTTGCGTCACATAATCCGCTCCATATCTGTGGCTTTTCTAACATAGTAAACTTGCTAGGTAGCTCACCTGATACAGTGTAGTACTTGCGATGCAGAGCACTTGGGTACAAGTCACATGAATCATATTAAAAGGTCAAAGTCTTGTAGAAGCAAGCTAAAATTGCATGGTTGCCTCAGCAAATGCTTTCTTATTTCACATTCATGTCGTTAACACTATCGTTTAATGTAGGTGGAATGCTATTTTCAAACACAATAAAGCATTAACCTTTAAGCGCCACTCTCAAGACATTTCATTTCTAAACTACTGCAATATGTGCAACAGCCAGTGTAATAAAACGTTACAAGATTCATATTCATATTCTTTACTTAAAAATAATAATAATAATAATAATAAAACTACAAATAAATAAATAAATAAATTAATTTAATTTAATTTAATTTAATTTAATTTAATTTAATTTATCAGTTCTTGCCAGAGCACGAGACACAATTCTAATAGGTAACCTACATGTCGTCCACAACTCTTATTAGCTGTTACAAGTTCTCAGCCATGTTCCCACAAGACTACATATCACACATGAGATTTAGACCACTTCAGAAGTCAAGATTTTCAGATGCTGAGTAATTACAGTATATCCAACCTGTCATTTTCATCTAGGCCACAAAACTAAGAGCCACGTGGACCCACAGACCATGTGAAAGTGGATCTTGTGCAGCTTGTGGTGTAGCTGCATCCATCCGTAACACCAATTACTGGGCTACTGTGATACTGACCCAGGTGGTCGCAAGGAGAAATTGCACCAGAAAGCAGTAATAGGGTCGTTTCAAACTATGTTTTTTTTTTTTTTAGCAAAAAAAGTGATAAAAAATGTCAGTTGGTCACAATTCCGCAGCCATATCACCCTGTAGCCCAAGACCGGTTGCCCACTGAAGCTAAGCAGGGTTGAGCCTGGTCAGTACCTGGATGGGAGACCTCCTGGGAAAAACTAGGTTGCTGCTGGAAGAGGTATTAGTGAGGCCAGCAGGGGGTGCTCACCCTGTGGTCTATGTGGGTCCTAATGCCCCAGTATAGTGATGGGGACGCTATACTGTAAAAAGCACCGTCTTTTGGACGAGACGTTAAACCGAGGTCCTGACTCTCTGTGGTCATTAAAAATCCCAGGATGTCCTTCGAAAAAGAGTAGGGGTGTTACCCCGGCATCCTGGCC
>JAFVLL020012276.1:145014-192098 GCA_021397915.2 Tor tambroides | reverse complement strand
ATTTTTGGAACAGGTCAAATGCAGATAGAACTTTATAATTCCAAGGCGACGATATATATATATATAAATAATGTAAAACATTGTAAAAGTTTCATATACACATGAGACACTCTAAAGACATTTTTTTGTGGAATGCCCCTTCTTTCTGTGCAAAAAGCTCGTAGAAAGTATGAAAAACTATATGAACGAGCTGATTGCATAAAGAAAACAAACCCGGAAGAAATGACCCGTTAAGTGAAATAATAGGCTAATGAATTCAACAAAGCATTATTGTTTTATGAAAACTATTTCAGAATTCCTACCAGAATGTGGATGTTGAGCACCCAACGACTAGAAGACAGCAGCCGAAACTGAAGAAAGCTTCAAACATCACGCTTGATGACCTCTTTGCCCAAATCAGTTCCAAACATCAACAGTTAACTGCATTTCCGTATTACCGTAACACACGGACCAAATGCGCATTAAATTCACGGGGAAGCAATGTTAACCGTTTCTTACCCGGTAGAACACTGAGTGCATCCAGGGAGATGCACTCATAAAGCGGAATCGGTGATTGAGCTCGCATTTAACGAATTTTAGGACGTTTTTGTCTCACAGGAGACAGACACAATTAAAATATCGTCATCGAGAGCTCAAAAATGACAGTGATTGGTGCATCATAGCCAGCGCTGAGTAAAGTAACATAAACCACGTGATAAAGACATCAAGTGATGTAATTACAAGATCAGACACTAGATGACAGTGTGGAGTTAAAGACGGTCTGCCGTCGATGCGTGGGGCAAAATGAAATGTGCTGAGAGATTTTTGGTATTGGTGGTAGACCAGAAGGTTGGAGGAAGGTAAGCTGTACACTGTGCAATAAGTAAAGGGGAACTAACAAGTTTTGTCATTCATTTGTCTTGTAAATCAGCAGACCATCAAATGTAGGCTAAATTACAGTCATAAGGTGTTTCTCTTCATTTTTAAAAGTGTTTTCATTTGTCTTAACATCACCACAGTGAATGGGATCGAGATTTAACATTACGCATCTAAATAAGCATAAAATGAATAGAAATCACCTACTCAAAACGTTTCAGGGAAAGTTTGACACTTCTGATATGATCTGTAGCATATCATAGGCTAATTATTTGTACATATACCCTCCTGGGACCCACCCAATCATATATATTTACATACAGTCATATACTCTGAAGAGGACATTATATTTTAGCGAATTTCTTGTCACGGTTTTAAGTCTGGATGTCCTGTAAAGAGCACATTCAGGGCTTTTAGGCTGATTATACACGGGGCAACTTTTTGAGCAATGTTGCTTGGGCACTTTCTCACTGAGAATGGGTAACAAATTTCTATCTGGATACTTTAGATTGGTTGTGCCACCTGGTGCTCACCTGGTTGCCCATTGATGGCAACATTAACCAAAGTTGTCCAGCAACATTGCTCAAAAAGTTGCCCCGTGTATCATCAGCCTCAGCGATACCAAATGTTTGGAAGTTTCACCGTGACCCCTCCTTCTTCTTGGTCTTTAAAAATGGCTGACATGAATTTAGTGATCAAATTTAACACCCTTATGCAAATATGATTATATTTGGTCATTGTCGTGTAAATCGGACTAATTTTCAAATTGTTTGTAGTATATGAATATCTCAGGACAGTGGGTTTTCAAAGCAGAATATGACTTTCTGTTGTGAGACATGCATCAATTACATTCATATCCACTGATGAGGACACCAGGCCATACTTCACTATTTAGGATACAATGACTAGAAAAAGAAATTATATAGCCTATTAATATTTCTATGAAAAATAAGATTTTAATGAAAATGTTGCTAAGCTATTACTCTCATTATTAGACTTATTTTTTCATTACATGTTGCCCAAAGAACACATTAAGATGCAAATCAGAGACAATTGATAGATACATTGATTATAATAGCAAAACCCATTTTGGCCATGTTTACACACATACTGTGTAAAGTAAAATAGTACATAAAATCATTCTCTAATATCTTTCACACCATGGTTGACAGTCTATGAAACGAAATCCTGAGTCACGCACCATGGTCACCTGTGTTCGAGTTAAACACAATGAAATCTAACCCACCCGTGTAACCAGACTGAATTCTCATCACCTGTACTGTTAGGGAAAATGAAAAAGAACATATTTTCCATTATGTTTCATTTTGCCTAGAGTCTTACTAAATGCCACAAGATGCATGGTCACATTAATAGAGCAAATTAGATTGTCTTCTGCTCAGTTTCTTTTCTCCGTATTTTGCATTTACACTGTATATTTATCAAATACTGTATGTCACCCTGAATAGAGAAATCCATTTAGGATTAGAAAGATGTTGGTGTATACAGTAGGCTATGTTGTTCTATCATAAAACAATAAAGTTGCCATGGCCGTTTTAAAGAAACAACCAACATCACTGTCAAAAACGAATGAGCATCGGACACTATAACGATTTGTAAACAAGTGTTGACATTGTCACACAAAGTCTAGCATGTAAATAAAAGAGCAGCCCTCAGCCCTCAGGAGCGAGTACACAGGGTGGGACTTCATGGAATGCATCAAGATGAACAGGTCTGTCCAGCACTCTGTCAGCCTCTTTAATAAAGCACATCCTCAGCACGTCTGCACATTCATTCTACCTGTGCAGAGAGGACACTCAGGTGTGCACACATGGCAACCAATACAGGACAAATGGGCTACCTGCCCCGCGGAGGGGCAATATTCTGCACCATACCCGACATCTTCTACCTTCCAGAGCTTGTGAGTTGATTTTAATTAATTGATTACTTAATTTTGCTATGTTTTCATTAAAGTCACTATGAAACTTTATGAAACAAAAAGCTGGTATGTAATTTAAAATTTAACTTAAAATATGCAATCAATACTCATAAAATGTTAAAGTGTGTTAATCCAAAGATTATATTGTTAAATCCAACCTATTTAAAATGATTTGATTCATTATTGCTTAAGTAAATACATACGGAAAAAAAAATACTGATGTTAAACATTTTATAATATTTGTTAATTACTCTAAGTGGTACCTATTTATTTAACTGGCACAAATCACTGTGACAGTTCAGCCTGGAGAATCTGGCTTTATTTGAATCTATTTTAATAATCAGTTAAAAATCAAATATTTACAAAAATGTTAATAAAATATTAAATATTAATATTAAAGTGTGTTCCAAAGATTATATGTTATATCCAAATTATTTAAAGTGATTTGATTCATTATTAAGTAAATGCATACTGTACATAAAACATAAAAAATCCCACAAATCTGTAATCTTCAAAAGTTTTCAACAGGAAAATACTATATCTCTGGTAAATGTCAGAAACTGTCGTTTTTATTCAATTTTATCATTATCACCTGCCATTCTCTTATATCCAATGTTTTGAGTTTGATTCAGTATTTCAGGAAAAGTTTTAAACAGTTAATTTGTAAAGATGTTTAGGGGAATAAGAGTTCTATGGTAATTGTTTATTCATTTGAATATAGTCCATTTTCCTGTATAAAAGTACAACTATCTGGAAGTGCTGTAACTCCAGGAATAAAGAAGTATTCTGTAAGTGAAATTTTCTTTTTCGTTACGTTCATCTCTCAGGTCTTTGGCGGTCTGGTGTTGAGCCTGGTAGCATCTACGTACATTGCTCCTCACAACCCCCAGGCATACGTTATCACTGTGGCAATTTTCTGTTTCGTCATGACATTCCTCTGGTTGCTGATCTTTGCCTGTGGGTCTCATCATAACAGAAACTCTTGGGCAAGTGCGGTGAGTTCATCTCTCTCATCGCTCTCTTTGTCTATTCCCTATTCACTTTCTCGTTGTACTTCAACTCCTTTTCTTTCTCTCCTCATGAAGACACAAAACACATTTTCTTATATAGCTTAATCTTCTCTCTGCAGGATGTAGCATACCATGGATTTGCAGCACTCCTCTATCTCAGTGCCTCTGTGCTTCTAGCTTACATAACCATTTTTTGGGATGGAGCAGCTGGCAGAGACGCACTTATTTACAAGCTGGACGTAGCTGCAGTGGTAAGTCCCTATAGCTAAAAATCAAAAATCATTCCAAGTCTATAAAGCACTGTTTTACCTGTTTTACACAAATACAATAAGAAAATATTAGTGAAGTCCGTAAACAAAAAGGCATTCAGCTTTGCTTTTGTTAAACTGGAGATTCTGAATAATCTTGAACATGTAAATGATTAAACATGGCTTTTGAGGCAGCCTAAATGTGATTTATGTAGTTTCAAATAAAATAATTGTTTTATTGACAGATAACATGACTACAATATATAGGCCCAACAAATGCCATTTTAAACTAGCAGCTGCACATTTTATTTGTTGAAGTTTATAGTGACTATTTATGTCTCTTTAATTTCAGGTGTTTTCCTTTTTCACCACTTTATTGTATGTCATCCACACAATTTTCTCAGCCATCAGATGGAAATCCTTCTAAAACGTCTGCCCTCAACATCACATATAATATGAATATATGACATATATGATATATGACATCACATATAATTGTTGAACTGCATCTTTAAGCAATGTTATGATGTTTACTTAAACAAATGGCATTTAGCATTTAGTGCATCAATATTAATTCATGTGATTGATTGACATTCCAGTCTTTTCATGTTCTCCTTTTGCTAATATTTCTTTTGTAAGCTGTTCTTGCATCAGGTGTAATTTATTATAATTATGTCTTATAATAAAGGAAAAATAAACAATCTGTGGAGTATAAATTCTTGATGTGGCACTGGATACATAAATGTCCCTAGAGCTTCATTATAAACCAGCAAATCACCCTTTACGTTCGAATATAAGGATGTAAGATCTTCTGGAATGAATTACCTGCTTTCACAGCATTCTGCATAAATGTACCATAAAACTAGATCTTTACATTTTAATTAAAAAAAATCAACAAACTTGTCACCATAGAGGTGTTGTGGCTGGATGCTCTCTGAGTGGTCTTTATCATGATGATATTCATTTTATGTGCTTGGATTAGTATTAAGTTTGTTTTCATGTTAGTTGTAGTCTGTTTATTTTGGCGTGTCTTTCTGCCGTTTAAAGTATGTGAGGTAGTGTGTCTGTTTTTGGCTTTTAACTGACTTTCTTGCTTTTCTAGATCTGGTTTTGCCTGTTCTTAAAATGTTTGGAATGAAGTATGGGTTAGGGTAGGACACACACAGCAGAGTGGGAGTTCACACATGTCTGGAACAATGAGGTGTGCTGTAAGGTGATGTCAGGGAACTGTATCAAATATTTAATTCATGAGTGCTGGACAGGTGGGGAATGACTCCAAGAATCCAGATGCATTATACTAAAAGATGATTACTTCTATGTGTACGGAGGCCCCTAAAGCCAAACCTAAAAATGTACGAATGCCATTGCGTTACATAATAAAAATTTAAGTGTCATCTGCTTTAAGAAAGCACAAGCGTACAAATAAACTTTTTGTTTGTTTGTTCGTTTTAAATAATAAGCTTATATTTTATACATTTTAAGTGGCTTAAAGGGCTATTTCACACACACACACACACACACACAAAAAGAAAATTCACCCTCATACCCTCATGTTGCTTCAACCAAACCCATGCGACTTTCATTTGTCCGTGAAGGAAAATGCGGGAATGTTAGTTAGAATGAAAGATTCGGCTACTGTTTACTTTCACTGTATGAAAAGAAAGAAAGAAAAGAAATATGGTTTTGTAACAACGTTAGTAAAAATATATATAAATATATGTTTCTTGTTGACTTTATTCTAATAATAATAATAATAATATTTCGGGATATTTAACCGATCTATTGATCCTTAAATTTATGAATTTATTTTTATTCTTTTGCCTTAATAATATTAATACTACTAAAATAAGTATTTACATGCACAACACCACAGCTCACTATTCACAAAACAATAGCCACTAGAGTGTGCTGTGCATAACTGTCTATTACAGCCACAACCAAGAATATAAGCCTTTCTGAGTGAGACTTTTTCTCTCCTTCCATCTCTTTACCTTAGATCTTCCTATGGTGTTTGAGGAATGATGAAGAGCTTCACCTACTAAATTGATGTTCTCTCATCACTTTCAGTTTTTATTCAGTGATGCTGACACCACACTGCACAAGAGCATATATATGGCTGAGAAAGCAGATGAACCGAGTGTCCCTGTAATCTCATTGATACCTCAGAGGCTGATCCTCAGTCACCCAGCCCTTGACGTTTTCAAACTGTGGTTAAAAACAGTTGATCTAGTGGAACTTCAACAAGGACTCCAGATGTATCCTATCAGACATGTGGACATTTTCTGGCTAGTACATAGTGGGAATATTTTAATCTGAAGAACATTGTTCATTACATTGTACAGAACATCAACATTCTAAAAATTTAGTTAAATGATTAAAATGAATTGAAGTATTTTTTTTTTTTGCAGGTATGCTGGACTTCAAAATTCACATTCCCTGCTATTGGTTGAAGTATTAATGTGCGTCATAGATTTTATGAGAGAACTCAATTTTGAGCTCTTTTTAGGGCAGTGGTTCTCTTGGGTTGAAGTGCATTCAGACAAAAGAAAATCAAGAGGTAGAAAACTGCCTCTGACTCACCTCAGTATTAGTACAAGAAGCACATGTGTTTTCCAGCCTAAGGGGGCCCTTCTATTTCTTCAAGAATCATTTCTATTTCATTATAAAAACATAATCATCTACAGCGGCAGTGAAGGCCTTTTTAATTATATCTTTTGGAAGCAGACTTTACCTTTAGGAGATGTAAACAAAATGCTGAGTTAGGATTTTTTTTAAATAAAAATCCAAAGAAATACAAAGATACTCTGAAAGAGGCTCTGAAAATGAAACCAAACCACTGTACACTTGAATGCTCACAAATGCTGCATTATTTGATCAGTAGTAATATCAAATAAATAGTTTTCTATTTTAATATATTTAAAAATGTTAAAATACCTGTGATGGCAAAGTCCTCAGAAATTTGCTGCTCAAGAAACATTTCTTATTATTAAAGTTGAAAACAGTGGTGCAGCTTAATATTTTTGTGGAGTTCAAAAGAACAGCAGTTAAATAGGTGAAAGTTTTTGCATTTTCTCTGAATAAAAGGCTCACTGACCCCAATCTTTTGAATAATAATTTATAGTTTTTACCTGTTAAGATTCTCTGGTTGGTAAACAAATGAAAATGTTTCTTGAACAGCAAATCAGCATATTAGAAGGATTTCTGAAGGATCATGTGACACTGAAGACTGGAGTAATGAGGCTGAAAATTTAGCTTTGATCACAGGAATAAATGACATTTTAAAATATATTCAAACAGAAAGCAGTTATTTTGAATAGTTAAAATATTTCACAATGCTTTTGCTGTATTTTGGATCAAATAAATGCAGGCTTGGTGATAGTGAGCAGAAGAGAATTCTTTAAAAAAAGCATTAAAAATCTTACTGTTCAAAAACGTTTGACTGATAGTGTATATATATAGATCAGTGGTCATAACAGAACATTTCCACCAGAAATTTAGACTGTTTTCTGTTCATGAAATTATGCAAATATTCTACTTACAAAATGTGTCTATGAATTAACTCTACTCTGGTTGTCTTCCTACAAATCCTCTCAGTCACAGAAACTCTTGCTGCTCCTAAGAGTCCATCTCAGATGATTAATCTTCCACAAGCCAAATGTACAGCTGCAGTTTCTGTAATTTTCGACCGCTGGTGAAGTACTGAAATCTTCTACCATCATCTTGTGTGAAGTAAGAGTGACATAAAAGAGATTTTCATATTTAAGTGACCCATTTTCTAACATTAGACAAGCTTTTTAGAAATATCACATTGTATTTTTCTGTTATAAGCTATCAACCAATTTTTTTTCTCTCTCTCTTTTGAAGATCTAGGCCCATCCACAGGCGGCAAGAGAGCAGAAAACATACATCTCCGAGGCAAAAGAAAAAAAAAAAGGTCCCATATTTGTCAAAACTAGATCAAAGTTCTATACCAGTTGTCAAAGTCATAAGATTTGGCTCATATGTAACGAAATTTCGTAACTACTATTTTTCCTCATCCAAGCATCATTATGAGTCTCAGGATGGAAGTTCCCTTATGTAACAAAAACATCATATAAGGACACTTCAACTGGAATGAAAAACATTCAGATGAGAGATAAAGAAATGGAGCGCATGTTTGTGACAGCTGTGTGCTGTATGCATATTGCCGTCCTATGCTGGCGATGACCGCGTCAGCCACAGAGGAAGGATAATAATACTTAATCTAACAAACATCCGAGTTATTTAATGACTCATAAGAGGATGATTCATAACTGCTGTTTTCAGCAAATATGAAGAAAGTTCTTAAAATTACAATTTTTAAGGGCACTGACAGCTGAGTTAATCACAGATTAAGGTCTGTGGTCTCTAGATACTTTGCAAGTTAGTTACTTCATATGTTCTTATACATGAGACTACGTAGGTTATGGCATAGCAGGACTGGGCATCATGAATCAGCACTGAGTAACTTCAGGCTGTTTGAAATGGACCATTGACTGGGTGACATTTCTGGAAAACAGTCATACATCTCAGATGAGATCTATAGATAAATCATGACTAGTCAAACAGAAAAACACCAAAGTCATGGGAATGTGCCATATGCTGGCAGCACATATGTGGCATCAACATTACGGAAAATGATCGAGGAGATATGATAGGAAAGACTATACTTACAAGTTATCTTCTCTTTGTTTGTAGTACGTAATATGAGCTTTGATAACTTCAGCCTTATCGCTGGCACAAGTAATGCTTTTCTTTGTTGACAGGCATAAGGCCTGTTTTGTGGTCATTATCAAAATATGTCCCTTGACTTTTCAGTGATGAAAAAGAATCTCCATGTAAAAGTTTATTTAAAAATGATATGAAATAGTTTGAAATAAGTGCCTAAAACCCCCCTCACTTGAATTATATTTATAGTTTATTTACCATTAATTTATTTAGTTTGTTGTCCAGGGTTAAGCTTTAGTTTAAAGTTTTACAATTTAGCAAAAATAAATAGATAAAAAAAAATAATAATTAAAAAATTAATTAATATAAATAAACAAAATTATAGATTTTTTATTATTTTTATTTATTTATTTATTTTTGTTACTGATTTTAATAAAGCTACAAACTTGTATTTTGAAAGCTCACAATGTGGTAAATACAAAAGTTCTTCCAAGGTAAGAGGAGGATGCTTAAATTTGCATAAAATGATTTGAACAATTAAACCATGTTAAAATAGTTACTTTTTCATTTGGATTATTTAAACAAGTCATTGATATTATATTGATTCATTTTAATGTGAAAGCCTTTAACTGAAAAACAAATTAATGCTGTAATGTATTGATTTAATAGTTTGATTAGTGATATGTATTATTTTTTTAATGAGAATTTGTCACTGCTTTTGGCTGTTTTGGCTGTTATTTGGGAATTACCCTTTTGCTGGATCCTAGATTCACAATACATTCCCTCTATAGACTGATTGTGTGATAAAATTAGCAGCAAAGTACTTGCCTAAGTGCATTTTAACACTTGATTGTGATAAAGGGCAGGACTAGCATTGAAGACACTACCAAAAGCCCTTAACAAATTCACAAGCAGAGAATAGATGATGTCAAATAGATGATGCTATTTCTGTACATTTGTCACATACTGAAATGTAGCCATTGCTACTTTGATGTTTATAGGATGTTGCATTTTAGCCAAACACGGTCATGATTCATGTGCTTACGAGTCTATGTGCTTTTATTTGCCCTTCTCGTAGAGCCCAGTTAGACAGATGTCAAAATGCAATGCGTCGAAAGCGGCCAAAAGTGTTGTATCACTTTGCCCTCGTGCAACTAAACCCATGTTGAATAGCATGTTGAATGTAAGCACATTGATTTGGAGGCAGGATGTTTATATATATATATATATATATATATATGTGACCCTGGACCACAAAACCAGTCTTAAGTCGCTGGGGTATAT
This sequence comes from Tor tambroides, assembly GCA_021397915.2. NCBI lineage: Eukaryota > Metazoa > Chordata > Actinopteri > Cypriniformes > Cyprinidae > Tor > Tor tambroides. The sequence goes on along the minus strand of JAFVLL020012276.1, from coordinate 182,079 downwards.
TTGTAGCAATAGCCAAAAATACATTGTATGGGTCAAAATTATTGATTTTTCTTTTATGCCAAAAATCATTAGGACATTAAGTAAAGATCATGTTCCATGAAGGTATTTAGTAAATTTCCTGCTGTAAATATATCAAAACTTCATTTTTGATTAGTAATATGCATAGCTAAGAACTTCATTTGGACAACTTTAAAGGTGATTTCCTCAATATTTAGATTTTTTTTGCACCCTCAGATTCCAGATTTTCAAATAGTATCTCGGCCAAATATTGTCCTATCCTAACAAACCATACATCAATAGAAAGCTTATTTATTCAGCTTTTAGGTGATGTATAAATCTCAATTTCGAAAATTTACCCTTATGACTGGTTTTGTGGACCAGGGTCACATATATTTTATATATAAATATATATATACACATCCCACCTCAAAGTATAAATTTCTGTCCTGGCAGCTCTCGGAGGGTTTGGCATGGTAATGTACATGACAATGTTAATGTATTTGGTCTTGGCGGAATAGATCTGCTACGCTGCTTCTGCTGTGGCAGAGCAAGTACCGAGACTTGCTACTGCAAATACATCCACAACATGCTGCTGTGAGCATGTAAGAAATACTGCTGCTACATATATGACATATATGAATAACCTACATATAGCATAACATGAATCACCACGTAGCAGATCTATACAGGTGGAGCTGGGGAAGGTGGAGGGTTTCTGAAGGTTTCTGAGTTTCTGAGGGTTTCTGATTCTGAAGCGTGCAGCAACTTCTACAGCAAGCACTAATCATATATTTAAGTGTTGAGCAGCGAGCTCATTGGCTACTGATACATGAGATAACCAATCAGCCTAACTCAGATTGAGTTAGACCTATCGGACTGCACCATCTAGAGTTTCATGCCAGAACTTTGTATATAATTGTGAGATATAAACTAAGAATTGCGGATAAATTTATTTGATAAAAAGTTGCAACTTTTACTATAAAGAACCTTTTTGTGCAATGGAAATTTCCCATTGATGTTATTATAGGTTCTTCTTGGAACCATAGATGCCAATAAAGAACCTTTTTTAGGAACTTCATCTGGTTTCATTCCAACCACATGTAAGCCAACTTCTCTAAACCTTACAGGATGTCTCACAGGACCAGAAGATGTCACATCCTCTTACTGGGGTCCTGGGAACTGTGGAAAATCACCAGGATTGCTTCTTACGTCCTCGGCGCATTCCTGCCTTCCTCACAAACACACACACACACACACACACACTCACTCACTCACTCACTCACAGACACATACAGTATGACCACACGCACAAGGGGAGAAGAAAGCTACCTGCCAATGAAGCCCCTTTATCTTGCACGTGTCTGTTAACGACAAGAAGCTGGCAGATAGGAGAGCTTCACAGGCAGGGCAAGTGACAGGCACCGAGCACAGCCTTGTATGGAAGTGGCTGAGGGAGAAGAGAACGATAAGCAACAACCCAACTATGCTGTCCATGTTTAGAGGCACTCACTAGGCCCAACAATGCCTGTTTCTGTTAAATTTAGACAGGTTATCGGCCACCGCTCCTTTCCCTAGACAGTCTCTCACAGCACCACAGGGAATACGGAGAGGAGTCCATAGGATTGGCTGCTTCAGGGATCTCTAGGTAGGCAAAGTTCCATTAAAAGCCATTGTTTAATTGGATGAATAACTTGGATGGTTTAATGACTATTAAAGTGACATCATTTTCATTAATGAAGAAGCTTTTCTGTTTTGGCATCAGTTGCAGTGGGATCATGGTTTATTTTGATTGTTGCTGTGTGGAATGTTCTAAATTATGCTACGTCATTAAGAAAACCACTGATTTAATAACAAAAAGGTAGGAGTTGGTTTTTTGTATGAAGGAATAATTTGGAAAAAATCAGTTTGGAAAAAATCAATTATGCCGCATAATTTTTGCTTATTACAGTACTTGAAGACAGTCCAACTTAACACACGCCAAGCGCTAAATAAGAGTAAAAACTGGATTTGGCAAGTAGATAAAATGTTACTCACCAACTGGCCCACAACTTTATTTGGAACTGGAATATAATGCATGGTTTGACTCGAATTATAAAATGATAATCTGATGCTCGCTAATGTAAATCATGTGTCTTTTAATGAGTTTAAGTTCATTGGAAAATTTACCATCAGAGGTTTATGAGGGATGCCTACAGTGAAGTTTTTTTATTAAGAACTGCATGTAGTGACACTGTCCTCACATTAATCTCCCAAAACAAAGAGGAATAAAATCACAATGTGTCTTCAAGAGATGGTGTAGTTTTACCAAAACATTTTTTTTTACCAATTTTTACTCAACTTTATCTTAGCGAACCTCTGAGAAAAGCTATAAGGACATTTTTAAACAATTCTTTTTATTCTTTTTTATTTTTTTACCAGATTTTATCTTATTGAACCTAAGAAAACAGTTAAAAGGATGAAATATTCAATGCAAAACAAATTCATTCATGGCTGATAAATTTTCTCAGTTTACTTGCTACTGGCACCATGTGTGGCAAAAAAGACCCTGCTTGGAAGTATTATTATTACAGTGGCAATGTTTTACGGTGTGATTTGAACTTTGAAATTAATTTCAGCTGACTTTGTTTTTGAGGGTCTGTGAGTTACATATAACATCATAGGAAACAGTAAATGATACCTATTAATCCGCTTAGCCAAGGCAAACAAGAGAGTGAGAAAGGGAAACAGCATGATGCAGTATCATCCCAGCTGATGTATAGATTCAAAACATTTCCACCAAAACAGCCCAGATGCAAGTTCTACCAAATCTTTCAGCCTAGAAAACTGCTACAACTCCTACATGCCGGTAATGACCTCGTGTCAGTGAGGTGAGAGAGTTTGGAACAGTCTAGCTGTTCCATGACATGACTACAGTACATCGACTGACTGCCCATGAGCAATTGACAACATGCTGTTGTTTATTTATTTATTTGTTATACGGTGGAGAGATTTTGTTAGCCAGGTCAAGCATGAGAGGCAAGCATGTCTGTGGAACTGCAAGCACAAATAGCCATCTTACAGAGGGAATAATACAACGGTGAGCTCACTCTGTCTCAGGGCCTCCCCTCCATGTCTCACAGCACAGCTGTGGAGCTATGTGAGGTGAAAGCTGCCCACAACAGCAAAAGCCTCAAGATGTAAAATTCACAGCAAGCTGCATTCGGACATTTTGTGTTTGCTTCAGCATAAGGACACATGTTGAGATTAAGGCTGAAAAACAGAGTGAAATGTAAAGTAATCATTTTAATGATATCCTAACATGTAATGAATTGTTCTATTTAGGTAGCTTTAATATAAAATTGATTCATGTGACACATCCATAGTTTTGGAGGTCACAGAAGTCAAATTTCCAAGAGTCACTGTGTATTAATCCAACTGGTACACATTCTCTTTGCTTCTCGACTGTTGCATGTGTGCATTTAGCCATTATTTAATCATAAGTCAAGCCACAGAACCAAATACACACAAATCGTGTATGAGTATGCAAGACAGTCTCTATACTGTATGCATGCATAAATTTGCATTTCCACTGATTTACGCTTGCATTGTTTCCGTCTAGCGAGCCATCGGCAAGACACAATAAGAAACATGATTCAAATTAATGGAGGCCCTTCAGGTTATATTGGTCTAACGCAGGGAGACACATCACGACAGAGATCACGTCGTTGGCAAATGTGACCTGGCATGCCATAACAGTGACTCAAGATAGGGCACAAAAGTGTCTTTTCTGCAGTTGCAGTTCTATGACAAACACAGACAGGGAGCTGAATGGCACAGCTCTGTAGTGATACATTTCTGTTGAATGTTAACTACAGCACATCCATCTTCTAAATAAATATTACAGCACTAAAAATCCTGCATAATCATGATAAATATCCATCAACCTAATGGTCATATTATGGCCATTTAATCTGAGTTTATATTGATCAACTGGAAGAATGACAAATAACATGTAGGCTACATGTATGTTTTTATATTTTACATTTTTATTTGAATTTTGGTTGTATGGTTTTCATTATTTCTATTACAGTTTTAGTTAGACTATATTATTTTAGTAGGCTACATGAAGTTAAATTAGGACAATGAGAAATGTTGCCTGAAATAAACAAGTAAATATATTTGAAATACACGTATTTACACACTGTGTGTTGGCCAAATGGCTTTCCAAAAGTGCTGACGTTTTACATTTGTTGTATTGCTCCACTGTACGTGTTCATGGCGTCGGAGTCAAAGCGGAGTCAACGCGGAGCAGGGAGCGAAATTGCTTCCAGCTAGGAAGCTTTATTTTGGAAGTCGAGGCATCGGCGTTTTCTCTCGTGAACGGAACCAGAGTTGTAGGATTTTCCTTGCAGCCTATGGTTCCTTGGCGATATTCGCCAAAACACCGTAATAATCCCTTAGCAACCTCCTAACAACCGCCCAGAACACCTTAGCAACGCCTTAGTGACCACCCACAATACCTGCATTGCTACTCAGAACTTTTTCACAGATCTTGAGAAAATGTGAAACTGTAGTGTAGCCTATGTAATAGCCTATTATATAAAATGTAATAGGCCTATACAATTTTTATTTTGCCTAACTTTTTCAGTAGTTATTTTTAATGTTTTTTAATTTAATTAATGTTGAGTCTAATTATTCAGGATTAATGTTATTCAGTAATTTTGCCTTAAACATGCCTCTGAAAATCGCCACATATCAAGGGGGACAATGTTGTTCTTTAATGGACAATGTAATTTCTGGCACTTATCTTGCATCATAGATAGAGTATAAAGTTGCGTGTGCTCGCAGTGTCAGTGTTATCAGCTCTTGAGGGTCTGGCACGAAGCCACCGCACTGTCCGAGCACAGCCTCTCCTCCTCCGGTCAGACATGCGAATCCGTACGGAAAGCGGAAAATTTGCTTGCAGCACTTAGGAAAAGTAGCCTACAACTCTCCGCCGCACACTCTGCCAGCGCAGCTCTGAATGAATCGCGTGTCTCACACACAGCTCTCGTTACTGGAAGGTTCAGCTCCTGGAGGATGAGAGTGAACGGTCGCGGTACTTTGCAAATGAGCGCTCCCGGTAAACGGTCCGCTTGACTGAGGTTATTTTTGCCGGAATCTCAGAGCGTCACTACCACAGCTTTATCTACATGTGGCGGCTTTCACATCAACACAGCATTTCTCTTTAAAAGGTAAATTTATGTACTTGGGCTTATGTTTCATGCTGTCTGTATACTAAATGTAAATAGTGGATGTGTTTATGTGCTATATTATAGTATTATGGGTCAAAAAGGAGAGTTTAAATTCATTGAAATGCGTTTTCTTTTTCATTTAATCTAGCACACAGATTAATCATCTTTGAGATGCAAATGTCTAAGTTCAAAAGCAGTTCAGCAAATCTTTTACTCGTTTCTTTTCAGGAACACTTCTCTGCCTGCACAAATCTTTCTTTCACAAATCTTGTTTATTTATGTAATCATTTTTGTTATTTAGGAAATAAATGTAATAGCCATCCTAAAATGCTGTATTGCTTTAAAATGGTCGCACATCCTGGCAAAGCTAGTGTTCATCTGGTTTAGCTGGTCTCCCAGTCTGACCAGCTGAAAAGTGCACAGATCAAGCCAACACACCAGCCTGACCTACTAAAACCAACACACCATCTTAGGCTGGATTTTTTTTTTTTCCCCAGTAGGGTGATTATGAGAGATAGTTTAATTTGCATGTTAAAAAATGCTTTGAATTTTAATTTTTTAATAAAATAAAATAAAAATTTAAAAAAGTTTCTGTCTGATGCGAAACAGCTGTTGAGTAAGTAAATGTGTGTCTGGCTAATGCTGGTGTAGTGTTACATCACATCTGCTTGCCTACAAAAGCATCCAGTCATTTAAGATATAGTCACTCGTCCAAGTATCTTAACCAGCTTATCAACTTAAAATAAATTAATTAATTAACAGACACTCCTCTGCCTCTTTTATTTTAATTAAACAATGAAACAATTTCAGGCAAAATTGACGAATTGGTTTGTATGTTTCTTCTCCACCAAAGAAAATAGTTAAATCAAGCTTTGGCATCACCAAGCAGCTCGCAGTCTAAAAAAACGGGCTGGAAAAGTGTATATGTGTGGACCTCCCCCACTCAACACTTTCTGCAGTCACTCTTGGCTAACTCCACTCCAGGTTTTCCATTTCCTCACTGTGTTTTCCCCATTCTGAGTGACTGTGGAGTGAGGTAAAACACTGATGCTCTGACTTTCAAAAAACAATCCTCGCTCCAGGCAAACTCCGCTTACATTCATCACTGCTCACATACTCAGGTCCGGAATGCCGTGAACACAGACGAGCTTGTATACAAATGTTACAACTTCCCAGTGCTGTCACTGTAAACTGTAAATATGAGCTCTTTCAGAAAATTGCTTAACCAGTCACATTTAAGCAAATGTTGCATAATTTCCGATCAACCATGTTAGTGTTGTATCATTCATAAAAATTCACCTCACTTTTTCTTTCCTCGCAGGGTACGGGAGATCCGGAACAAAATACCTCACTGGGAACATGGGCCAATCTGGGACTTCATCCTATTTTTCTCTCGCTCTAAAACTCAGCATCTTCCTCTCAGTTTTCTCTTATGAGCTCACGCCAGCCACTGCAGGCAGCTCCAAATCAAGCTTAGATGTAGATACTTCTCCTAAGGAAAACTCTTCACACGAGACATGTGGTGGTAGTTTTGAGTGCAAAGAGGGAGTGATCTTGCCAATTTGGACGCCGGAGAACCCCTCCTTTGGGGATAAGCTGGCCAGAGCCACTGTGTACTTTGTCGGTTTGTTCTACATGTTCCTGGGGGTATCCATCATTGCAGACCGCTTTATGGCTTCCATTGAGGTCATCACATCCCAGGAGAAAGAGATCACCATCAAGAAGCCAAATGGGGAAACCACAACCACTACTGTTCGTATTTGGAATGAAACCGTCTCGAATCTTACTCTCATGGCTCTGGGTTCCTCAGCCCCAGAGATTCTGCTCTCCGTGGTTGAAGTGTGTGGGCACAACTTTAACGCAGGCGAGCTGGGCCCAAACACCATTGTTGGAAGCGCGGCTTTTAATATGTTTGTCATCATCGGTCTCTGTGTCTCTGTGATACCAGAAGGAGAGCATCGGAAGGTCAAGCACCTTCGGGTGTTCTTTGTCACTGCCACTTGGAGTATATTTGCATATACGTGGCTTTATATGATCTTGGCAGTGATTTCCCCAGGTATCGTGGAAGTCTGGGAGGGACTCCTTACTCTCTTCTTCTTTCCGATTTGTGTCCTATTTGCTTGGGTTGCAGACCGCAGACTTTTATTCTACAAGTACGTGTACAAACGTTACAGAGTCGGAAAACAAAGGGGAATGATCATTGAGACTGAAGGTGAGCCGGAGCACCAGTCAAAGGCAGATATCGAAATGGATGGCGGGATGCTTAACTCTCACGGTGAGGAATTCTTTGATGGCACGGTGGATACTGAAGATAAAGACATGGATGAGGATGAGGGAAGAAGAGAAATGGCCAGGATTTTGAAGGAACTGAAACAGAAACATCCAGAGAAAGAGATGGAGCAGCTGATTGAGCTCGCCAACTACCACGTCCTCAGCCAGCAACAGAAGAGTCGTGCGTTCTATCGCTGCCAGGCCACTAGACTTATGACTGGTGCGGGTAACATTCTAAAAAAGCATGCTGCAGACCAAGCCAGAAAAGCACTAGGCAACCATGAACTTCGATCAGAAGTCTCCGATAATGATATTTCCTCCAAGATCTTCTTTGACCCCGGCACATATCAGTGTCTTGAGAACTGTGGGACAGTGGCTTTGAATGTGGTACGACGCGGCGGTGACTTAACTAATACTGTGTCGGTGGAGTACCGCACTGAGGACGGCACTGCCAACGCAGGATCTGATTACCAGTTCACCGAGGGTGTTATAGTCTTCAAACCAGGTGAGACCGAAAAGGAGATAAGGGTGGACATCATTGACGATGACATTTTTGAAGAAGACGAGCACTTCCTGGTTCATCTTAGCAACGTCAAGGTCATTTCTGAAGGAACTGACAATGGGAATGCAGGGGCCAATCATGTGGACACATTAGCTAGCCTTGGCCTTCCTTCAACGGCTATTGTGACTATCTTTGATGATGACCATGCTGGAATCTTCACATTTGAGGAACCAGTGGTTCATGTCAGTGAAAGCATTGGCATGATGGAGGTGAAGGTGGCACGTACCTCTGGAGCCCGTGGAGTAGTGGTAATCCCTTATAAAACCACTGAAGGCACAGCCAGAGGTGGTGGAGAGGACTTTGAAGACACCCATGGAGTCTTGGAGTTCCAGAATGATGAGATTTCGTAAGTGTACTTTTTCTTTCTCTTTTAGCTATTCAGAATCGGTTGCATTGTGGTGCAAAAATGACAAACTGAATAAGCAATGGCAGATTTTTAATTCGCAATTCAAATTGAAATCAGCATTATCTTGTATAGTAGAAACCCCTAATTCAGCAATAAGGATGGCCCGCTTGCCCGATGCCGATGTGAGAGTTTTGGGCTGGTTACTTGTTATATTAGAGCAGTGTTATATCTTACTTTATTTTTAATGGTGTAAATGCCTTTTATGGCATGTGAACTTAAACAGTTTGTTTTCTGTGACGTATGGTTGTAAATTCTGCTTGTCAGATTTTTAAACCTCACCTATGCTGATGATAATTTTTTGCTGCCTTGGAGTTTTCTGTATATTTATGACTCTAGAATTTACAGATGATATTACAAATTTCCTTTGTAAAGAAAACTTAACATTTGATTGGCAAATGTTAAAATATAAATAAAGATATATTCTTAATAATTTTAAATAAATCTTAAAGAATTTGAAAAGAATTCATTAAATTTATAACATAATTCTAATGTAAATATTACATTTAAATGTATACAAATTATATACATATAATGTGATATATAATGTGTCAAAAATGTGGGCGACACAAGCAGAAATCTGAACCACTGGCCTGACCAGGCATGCAGAAAAAATCCTTACTGTTGAGCTCTACTAACTGTGTAATCAAAAATGATACATTCATCAAAGTCTCCAAGTCAGCCAGTTGATTTTATCTCTTAAATCTTTGTCTTTATTTCCCATACAATGTGTTTTACCCCATTGATGTGTCTGTTTGCTGTAAGACTCATTTTCCTTTGCAGCTTTCCTATTGCTTTCTTTTCACTCTTTCATTTCCCCACTAGCTTCGCTCACTATTATGTTTCCATTTTGCGCAGTTTATTTCAGAATCAGGTACTTCTAGATTTCCCAGTTCTCCTTAAATCATGGCTTTTATCAGACATTTTTGTACCCATGTGAAAAAGTGTGAATTAAGGAAGTGAAGTGATATGGTCAGTTTTACTTTATATCATTATATCATCAATACGTCATTGCAGTAGCATGCATTTTCACCTCATATTTAAAGTGGCATGCAAAACTACTTAGCTGGATCAAAAGAGAGTAAGAGATACCTTTATTGCTTGAGGTGATTAAGTTCCTCAAATAACAGACCTTTGACACACAATAAAGGCTTTGATAAATGTGGTCCTTGAATCTGAACTGAATGAAAAAGCATCTGGTTTGGAGTGAATGAGCTAAGTAGAAGCTTTCCACAAGTCAGTTCTGCTTAATCTGTGTAAAGACATGTCTCGGACTTCCAGAACTGCTCATTTGGATGACTAATTACATTTCCATAACCGTTGCAATGCTCGGCTTGAGCTTGAGCTCCAGCGCTAAGACTTCTGGCAGGGAACAGGCTCTCCTCACCCATCTCCTCTTCTGGCACTCAGCCTCAGATCATTTATTGGTATGATCACATACTTGACAAGGTGGCCTGAACCACAGATATTTTCCATGACAGGGAGGATATAATGATAACAGATTTACACAGTCGAAGATAAACAGCTCTGAATTTGCTCCAAGATCTTGAAATGGAAAAGCTCCCTTGCTTGTGCTTATTTTAAGCTGATTAATGGGAAGACATGCACAAATGTAAACAGAGGTAAACGCATTGCTTTGAAGTAAGCAACCTACACCATGCTGATCTGGCTATGCCTACAGATTAAGCTCCATATATGGACAGATCTCGACTCTGGACCCTGGATCCTATTTGGAGACAACTGTTGGTGGTGGATGTTTTTATATGGTGCTACTTCAAATCAGTGTCCTTTACTCATTATTTAGATTGAATCAACCATTTGGATTCCTTGGCAAAAGGAAGGTCTGGTAAGAAAACAGGCTTGGTTTTGGTGGTTCAAATAAACTAGATGAAAAACAGCATTCCATATTGAAAACATAGAGATCGTATTTTAGATTAGACACTAAGGATATCAATAAAAAAGCTAGATGTATCTTGTGAGGACATTTAGATATCACAGAGGTGGTGGTTAATCTAAAACCGTCCAATTTCTTTTTCTGTCTCTTGTCAATTTGTATGTTCACACCAAAGTAGCCCTATCTTCTCTCACGTTCTTTTTGATTATTATATGAGTAAATCTACAACTGGACTCTGATCAAATGGGCAAAAGCTGGTCCTAAAATACTCAATTTATACACTATAAGCTGTAAACACTAGTTTGAACTTGGATCCCTGTTATTAGCATTAAGTGTTTCATCCTTATGGGGGGTTGTCAAAGACACGAGCAAACCGCCTGTACCCTCTTAGGGTTTTGTCATGCTGAGTAATGAATATGTTTTTAATGAGCAAGTAAGTTTAAATGTTTTTAATGAGCAAGTTTTAAATCTCGATCTTGCTACAGTCCTCATTTATTTGCACAGTGAGGATTCTTGGACATTTTCCTCAATACACGGAATAACAAGCAAGAATGAGTGTGTTGCCGATGATCCTAAAGAGAAAGAATGAAATTTAGACATGGGAAAAAAGAGGGGGGGGGGGCAGACAAAGAACACAGAAATAGTATGTTAGGCATGTTTATACTGGCTTAAGTAAGACTGGACCTCGCATAAACACTGTACATGGAGGGGAGAAAGTCCCAAGAGGGGTGGGAATTTCCATCAATAGTAGCTGGAAAATTCCATATAGTAGGGACTACACAATTAATTCGGCAATCCCAAATAATATTTTGCTTTATTCACAGGCAAAGCCTATTTTAATTTCTAGATTTCTGATTGGTTAAAAAGTCTTTAATTGGTCTATTTTAATTCCTTTCATGTCTTGAGTTGGTTTACAGAACTCAGGGTTGTCTCAAAGATGGGTATGATATCTCAGGACTATTTCTATGATATCTGTCAGGTAGTAATAATATTTCAAGTGCGGCCTTTCATAAAAATGCTTACAGCACCTTTAGTCTAATTAATCTAACAGTCAAAAGCTTAGTTAGGGTCTTAAGTAAGACATTGCAAAGTGACCTTTGTTATAAGGACACACTATGTCCACGTGCCAGAGTTCTTGCCTCTGCCCATGGCTGATTAGATGACTAGTTCAGTGGTCATGTGACACTAACAGTGAACCTTGGGCAGTACATCTCTACATGAGCACTCTGAAACAAAGACTTGTTCACATGATGAGTTAAGGGCGAAGGGAGTTCTTTCTTTTTTTCTTTTTTTTTAATAATGTTCAATTAACTTTAAAAAAGTGACATGACGTGGTAACCCATATTCGGAATTTGTGCTCTGTACATCCAGTTGGTCAAAAAATGATTCATGTTGTCCCAATGAGAATGGATTAGATAAACACTCAGTTTACAAATTCAAATTGATTGCATGTCATGTGCAATTGCATTGCATTAGCTCATTTTAGTTCACTAAATTAACGAGCGTCAAAAATCGTTGGTTTCTCTCTTTTCATTGGTCAAGAACTATGTCCTGATTCTACAGGAGAAGGAAAGATGCTCCCGGGTTTATCGTTATGTTTTTGGAGCGTGTTTTTTCCCCCTAGTTGAGGAGGAGAGGGCCTTCTGTCGCCACAGTCCTCTGCCAGCTCAGAGCTGCCCAGACAAACATGCTGTCAGTTGATTTCATGTGACTCGTTGCACAAGGCAAAGATAGAGTCAGCAGCAGTGCACCATTAAATCACTGCTCCCATCTCTGCTGGGAATATTAATCATATTAGGTAGCCGCTCTTGGCCAGCTATTATCTTACGATCGTCTATGACTAATTCAAATTATTTCCAGAAGTTTCTGTGCCTTCTGAATGCTAGTGGCTTTGTGTTGTATGTGTGTTTTCCAAATTTTTATTAAGAGATCAGCCTTTTTCTGAAACCACTTGATGATAGTTTTACAATGAAGTCTGTTAAGTATGTGGCTCTTGCCGAAGTACAGAGGTCAGGTTATGTAGCTTTACATAACATGATTATGCATGGTATTAATGCATTAATTATTTAAGACACCATATTGGCACGAATGTTCTTCCTCTTAAGGCAGGTCATGAAAATTTGATTAAATATGGAAAATGTGCTTTTTTTGGTTTGGTGACATAAATCAGCAGTTAGCTCACAGAGAGCCAGTCACCGTCAGAATAACCCTCGGTGTCCCTTGAAGGCGAGTTTGTTCTTAAAGAATCTTGGTGAATCTTTTGGCATTACTTCTGCCTGCTTAGTTTAGTTTATTCATTCATGATGAAAACTGTACACACTGAGTGATGGAAATTGTTTAGAGGAAAGTACTGAACGTACTGTGTGTCTGTTTACAAAGCATCACTGAAGCACTCAAAATTAGGTCTTTTTTAACCACTTTGCATTCCTTTAGTATTTGACAGGGTTTTATTTAATGGCCTATGCTAAAAAAAAAATGATCTAAAATATCTAGCAGGACTGGGTGATATAAATACAATTTGATATTTTTTACAAATTTTGACAATAATCTCAATATTTTTGCATTTGCTCCAGAATAATTTAAGGTGAATTTCTTTTGGCTGAAGTAAATAAATAAAAAAATTAAATATGATTTGGATATGACATTCTAAGCACATTCAAAAATGTTTAGTGCAAAACACAGTTACAAAAATGTAGACCTAGTGACCACTTACTTAACACATTGGAAATATGATGCAAAATGAGTGCAAAAAGTGCAATCTGATTTAGCTTTTAATTTGATCTGATTTAGCATATTTTTTATTTATTTGTTTTCCGCAACATTTACTTAGAATTTACTACAAAAATAAGCATATAAACCTTGGAATTGATAGTAGACGTATAGCAGCCAGGCCACAGTATATCACTTTATCACAATTCCCTTTCACTTGTAAGATAACAGATATGGTGCTTAAAATTAGAGCTGTGGAAAATCTCTGCAGAATTTCTCACTCAGAAATGGAGGAGAATGTAAACAGTTATCAGCCCACATTCATTCAGCTATGTTGTGGTCGGCATAGAAAAAGTTTTGCGACCGAAAACGATTTTCCTGACAGGTTATGGTTCAGTTATTCTAAGTCAGTCCAGCTTTCAACAAGAAAAATGAATGCAAGAAGTTCCACAAATACTTTTAACCTGCTTTCTCTCTTTCTTCCGTCTCTCTGTCCTCTTACTGTAAGGTTCTCCTCTTTTTGTCCCATGCTTATTTTGAACACTTGCATAAACTCCATGATGTATTTTCCATGACCTCAGCCTAACGGCAACACAAGGGCAGGCAGGAAGATGGGAAATATCCTCCTACAAACCATGGAAAAATGGATCGCAATGACAGACAGAGATGTTTTCTTGCATATTTTACTGTAGAGAGGAGAACCTGTCTAAAATTAAGCATACATGGAAGGAGTAACCTTTATTGCATTGTGAGCAGAGGCCGGGTTCTGCTCTCTGGCTCTGAGATACGTCCTAGAAGCTTCACACAGAAAATCAAACGGCACCCACACAGTGTTGGGGAGTAACTTACTAAAAGTAGCGATGCTAATGTAGCGAACTAAACGTTTTCATTAGTGTGACAGTATCTCAGCTGTTTTCAAATCACTGTAGCTTTGCCAGTAACAAGCTTCTTTTTCCAGTGAGTGTTGTAGTTTTATGAAACGCTACATTGTTGGTTTTTATGTCACATTGTATAGCTTTACAGCTTTACAGCCAAGTGAACTGAGGCAAATGCGCACTCCTGTCCTCCCTCTCCTGTAGCGTTCCTTTTAATGATTCATTTTTCCTTCATTTGTTCAATTTTAGCTTATTTCAGATATTTTTTTCACTGATTTCTTTGCTTCTGTTATTCGGTGTTCTACTCTTTTTTTTTCTGTTCTTCAATTTTTCACATTTTTATTTAGCACAAATGTAGTTCATTCACTTAAATGAACTGTAAAAGTTTCACCGATTAATTTAAGTCCCTGCACAACTTATGTCATTATTATTAAAATATCTGAATTTTTTTTTTTGCTGCAGTTCCTCACTGCTTTCTGCTCATTTTTCAAGTTTCAAATATAAAAATAATATTTTTCAAATATAAAAATGAAAAAAGAAAAAATGAAAAATATAAAAAAAATATAAAAAAGAGAAATATATATTTTCACTATACACTCTTAAAAATAAAGGTGCTTCACGATGCCATAGAATAACCTTTTTGTCTAAATGGTTCCATAAAGAACCTTTAACATCTGAAGAACCTTTCTGTTTCACGAAAGGTTCTTTGTGGCAAAAGAAGGTTCTTCAGATTATAAAAAGGTAAGAAAGAGATGGTTCTTTAAAGAACCTGTGACTGAATGGTTCTTTGTGGAACCAAAAATGGTTCTTCTTGCATCGCTGTGAAGAACCTTTTGAAGCACCTTTATTTTTAAGAGTGTATATATACCTCCGGCATAACTGTACAAGTGTCTGTTTTACTAAATAGCAATATTTGTTTTTCACATCGTGATTTTAAATTATGAAAACTGTATGTTAAAGTATAATCATGGAAAACTATGCAAATGCTTTTTTCTTGCTTACTGCTAATGACAGGTTAGCTTGGAATAGCAAGGTCATTAATTGACACAAAAGGCTAAAACGTCCTTTGGTGTGACAGATAATGTCCTCCGGTGTGACACCTGTACTGTCACACCACAGGACAAAGATGTCACACCAGAGGACAAGGTCTCTTTAAAAAGCATTTTAAATAATTGAATAAGATTTTTTAAACTCCTCTTTATTCTTTTCTGATCATTTTCAGTGTTCCTAAATGCAATAATTACATTAATTAAACTATTTTCAGATATTTTTTGCAGATAACTTGTACTGTTATAAAGTGTCATAAAAATAAGTATAAAATGTGATCCTTTTTTTTTTTTTTTGAAACAGAAAGAATTGAGCGAGAGCAATTAGTGGAAAAGAGAGGACAAGGAAATATAGACAGAAAATTAACAGGGATCCACCAGAAGGGAGAAGATCCTAAGAGAGTGATACTGATAGAAAATAGAATCAAAAAGATGCCATAAAAAGAGTTGCCACATAGTTTTTAAAAAAAAATATTCACAGCTTAATGAATATAGTTTGAATATCAATCATGTTTAGCTATGCCGCACATGCAGCGGTGGGGCTAGAAGAGTTTCAGCAACATACTGATTGACTAAGAGACTAAATTTTGTTGATGAAAATTATTTTTGTTTTGTTTAAAAAAACATGTTGATATTGTTTGTATTAAAATTAAACTTTCTTTCTCCTTTTACATGTTCAAAATTAAATAGAAATAATTTAATAACTACCATTTCTGTCCTTTAGTGTGCCATAAAGTCCTATGGTGTGACACACATAAAAGAACCACAGATTTGTTATTATCTCAAAATATCTAAAAAAAAAACAGTTAAGTGTTGCAATAGAGGAGATATAATCATCACTCATCTTAAAATGGTATAATTTTCAGCAGTTTTGAACGGATGACAGCAAAGTTTGTCTTGTTGTCAAAGTTTGTCTTGAAATTGTCCAACAAGTCATGGGGAAAAAATTATGTTAATTATAATTTCATATTAAATAAATAAGACTATATGAAAATAAGTGTCTAACAATTAAGATAAATCTCTCTCATGCCATTTATTTTTTCTTAATTTTTGCTATGTCACAAATTTATAGTACAGTTCAGTAAAAATGTAAAAAAAAAAAAAAAAATCAATGAAAGAATTGACCCTTTATATTTTCTCAAAGATCAGACTTCACACTATAAATATATGCATTTCTTCTTCAAAAATTGTCTTTTTTACTGCCTATATGTCAACTACCCATATATATATATTTCACTATATACACACACATACCGTATAGAACAAAAAATGAAAATGATTGCAAAAAAGATTGAAGGATAATCTGACAGTAGCCTAATTATTACTGCATATTTTGCCGTAAGTTGTTTGTACCTTTGGAAGTAGCATTCCCTAGGCTGCACGGCATGCACAGCAGAAGATCTGCCACTTTAAAATCTGTTAATTTTGTTGATTCCTATTATATAATATAATGGCTCACCCTTTTCTCTGCTTCACTCTGTTAGAACTTCAAAACCTGAAAAACATCCTGCACTGATGCTTATTAGGGAAATAACATGGTATGACTGAAGCCTACCGTGGTACACATACCTTTATCATCCCCTCATCAGCTCTCTGTATGACAGATTGTGTTTTCATGCTCATTCGCTCAGCGGCTGTCAGGCTTCCTGCCTGATATTCTTTTAACGCATTTCTCTGAGGGGTGGGGGAAGATGTGTGGCTTTAATTATCATCTCTCGTTATTGTCACTGTCGCCATCCTCATCACAGGCCTTGCCAGTTTGTTGTGGAGGAGCACAGATTGCATTTAAGTAGTCCAAAATAATACCCTCTCAAGTGCATCCAGGAATAGGTCTTGTTTTCTGAAGTGCTGTTATTTCCATTCCACTTCCTCTCTGTCTCTCCTGATGTGTTCTAGGCCAGTTTTGTCCATGGACGACATCAACTCAGTAGTAAGAATTCAAAAGGGAAATGGATTTTTCCAGACAAATCCCCCCTTTAAGCTGCTTACTTCCGTTTGGGATTCAAAGTTTTCTCAAGTCTGGTTCAAAGCTATTGTGTCACTTAGTAAAGTACCATGAAAGAGTTTTGTATTTGTAAAAGTTATGGTAGTGTATCAGTAGGGAATATCAGTTTACATTTACAAACATTCCTTTTGCTATTAAGTGTAATAATCCAGTGAGATTTTGCCTTCCAACAGCCACTGCTCCACACAGAGATCTGATCTCACCGTCATCCAGTCTGTCTGGAATGACATGAAGAAACAGAACAAACTAAATCCAGCAGAACTGTGACAACGACTCCAAGACACTTGAGGAAACCTTCCTACAAAGCTACCTGAAAAACTATGCACAAGTGTACCTAGGACAAAAGCTGTTTTAAACGCAAAGGATGGTCACACCAAATGTTTGATTTACTTAATAGAAATTCATTGATAAATAAATTCTAATGTATTTATGATATTGTTTCAAAAACAATATCATAAATAAATTCTAATGTATTTATGATATTGTTTTTGAAAACATCCTAACTTTACAGAATTTTTACACAAGTGCCTAAAACTTTCATAAAACCGTAGCTTTGTAGGAAGGTTTCTTCAATTGTCTTGGAGATGTTGCCACAGTTCTTCTGGATTTAGTTTTTCTCAGTTTTGTTCTGTTTCTTCATGTGATTCCAGACGGACTGAATGATGGTGAGATCAGATCTCTGTGTGTTGGTGGACTCTTAGTGTTTAAGTATTTTTGATCACTAGAAAGTTCAAAAGAACAGGATTTTTTTAATAGAAATCTTTTGTAATATTAGAAATATCTTTATTGTCATTTTTGATCAATTTAATGCATCGTTTCTTAATATAAAGATCAGTTTCACAAAAAACTTACCTCTAAAACCTTCTGAACAGTATAGTATTCAGTAGTGCACAGAATGTTTCATCATTAGCTATATGATATTATGTTTGTCCACATTTGCTAATAAATACAGTACATAACATTTTTTGTAGGGTTTGTGATAAACATGCCTTAAAATTTTTACTATGCTTTAGTTCATACATCTGCTTAGCAAAAATGCTTTTCATTTGAAGGGATAGTTCACCCGAAAATGAAAATTCTGTCATTAATTACTCACCCTCATGTCGTTTCAAACCTGTAAGACTTCCGTTCATCTTCGGAACACAAATTAAGATTTTTTTTTCTGAAATCTGAGAGTTCTCAGACCCTCCATAGACAGCAAGGGTCCTTACATGATCAAGGTCCAGAAACGTAGCAAGGAGATCGGTAAAAAAATCCATGTGACATCAGGGGTTCAACCGTAATTTTACGAAGGTACGAGAATATTTTTTGTGCGCAAAAGAAAAAAAAAAGACGACTTTATTCAAATTCGTCTCCTCCGCGTCACCCTAGCGCCAGCTCTCAGATTCTGTCAAAAATATCATAATATGTGTTCTGAAGATGAACGGAGGTCTCACAGGTTTGAAACGACATGAGGGTGAGTAATTAATGACAGAATTTTCATTTTGGGGTGAACTAACCCTTTAATATCAGCTATAAATATTTACATTGTACACATGTAGTAACGAGATCCTTGAGCATATTAATTCATAGTCCATAGGTCTATAAATGGTATCCAACAATAATTGACACTGTGACAGAAATACTTTTCCTTGTGTCATCCAGAACAATTTAGAAAATATACTTATGTCTTCCCCCCCCCAAAAAAAAAAAAATCTGGCAAAAAATAATCACATTTGTGAATTTCTATTAGAAAGCAGTGCAGCGGCTTCTGTGCAGTGTCCCTTAGGCCAAAAAAGAAATTACGTCTAACTAAATCCAATGGTTCACTGTTGTCAGGCTGTGATGTATGTGACAGGGGATTTTTTAATGCAGTAAGTTGTTAAAGAACTTTTCCATATTTTCCACCCGGGAATGACAGCATTCCATCAGAAGCAGTGACAGAATGGAGATGGAATTATATTTACCACTGGTTAATGGATGGATGACATTAGTGCCCAGCTTGTTTGAAATGAAGGCTGGCTTCTCATCCATCTTCTTTTTTATCCCATTTTAGTTTTGAAAGGTTTTTCTTTACAAAAAAAAAAAGTTCACCTTTTGCCCTTATAAATGGACTTTCCCCTTTCTCCTACCACCTGTCTCCTGAAAGCTTTATTGAAGTCTCTCTCTTTTTTCTTTTTTTTGCTCATATATCTTTTCAAAAAGCTTTGGTTTAGTTCTACTGTCAGGCCCGGATTTGTTAGCGAGAAATAACAATATTTTGCATTTCTTAAGCCATTGAACAGATTAGGGTGAACGTGGTAGACAGAAAGAAGAGGATTAGGAATGTAACCTGGTTTTGAAATAAGCCATCTGTCCTCCTACCTTGGTCACACTGAGTTGGGTATTTGTGTTTCTGAAGATGTACTTTGTGTTATTCAGAAAATGTGGTTTATAAAATACGTAATTGCTGCACTTGACCTACAGCTCAAAGAATACAGATCAAGTGTTCACTATTTACAAAATGACGGTGGTCCAATTACAGAACCCTGTGGGCCTCCACAGGTTAAATTAGGTCATGACACTTTTACACACCTCAAAAATGGTAAACTGTCTGGAAATGACAACATTTTGTGAGTCATACATGTTTCTGTAGCTGTCATGCCAGGAGTAATAGCATGAAGATTAATGTCACTGCTGATTCATCTGAAATATGCTATGCCAGAGTGCATACATACAAGACATCGGATTGAATGTAGAGTGTGACCTTTTATCATAATACAACCAACTACGGCGTTGACTACTCGGTTCCCATTTTAGATGTTGGGATACAAGTAGAACAGATGGAAAGATTGTGTCACAGGAAATTGAGCATGTTAAGACGCCAGATAATAAACAAGTAACTAGACGTCCTAAAAGATCTCAAATATTGACTGGACTGGACTCTTAAAATATACATCAACAACATTTTTTGTAGCTTTGCCTAGCAGGATTCCCACGGACACAGAACACCTGGAAATAACATATTTTATTTAAAAAGTTTATTTATAAAATGTGTACATTTCTTTAAAAAGTCTTCAAATGTAATGTTACATTTTGGAATTCTTTTATAGAAAATAGTTCTGCTCAAAATATTTTTATTGGCTAGTTATTACTCTTTGTGAATGCTTAGGCTATAGAGTAAACCAATGAGAAACTTTGATCTTCCTACTAAGAGTTTAATTAGAGTTATTTGTACACTAGTAAAATCATTTAAATCTATTAATTCCCAAGATTGCAGCTTGTTTCTGATGCTCTTACTGGCTTCTTATGTTTTACATAATATTTCTATGTTGAAATTTGAAGGTTGCAAGAGAGCTCTAGTGAAACTAGTATTGTGTATATTTAAACAAATAATTAGTCTTGTCCAAAAGATTTGTGCAGGTGCATTGTTCATCAAATCTGAGGTCTATTTTCACAGTTTGATGCTTCAACTCCATCAGTTGATTAGAGCAGTACAAAGCATGACATTTCGTCTGACACTCTTTTCTTGCTGTCATTTTGTCCCCAAGCACAGGCTGAAGTTCTGAAGTTCATGCTAGACATTTCACAGCTGTCAAGTGCACTGTAAAAACCTGCTGAAAAAAATCTGCCTGGAGAAGAATATAGACTGCAAAACTTGTGTGCACACTGATTTCTTTCTTTCTACCCAGACAGATGGGATATAAAAGGGTTTGACAATAGCATGTGCCAGATTTGGAGAGCTGCTTGTTCAGAGTATCACATTTAGGTTTGAGTACTTTTGTGCCAAGTTTGATGTTGTCAAGAGTGTTGCATGTGGACTTCTTGTAGTGTTGATGCTTAAAATGCACTCAGTAAGTTTTTGTTTACATTGTACTTGTCATTGTATCATTCATCTTTATATTTTATTTTATTTATTATATTAATTTGTTTCTTTTGAATTTATTATTTTTTATTTATTTAGTTATTGATATCAGTTGATTCTTAAAGGAATAGTTCATCCAAAAATTACAATTTGCTGAAAATGTACTAACCCTCTGGCCATCGAGAAACTATATCTCTTCCGTTGCTCGGTACGCTTTCGACTCGTTTTTTTTAGTAAGAGCAAGAGACATTCATGTTACATGATTTGGCTGATGTTTACATAGAGAGCGTGACAGTGCACCACATTAAATGAAATGATCATTCATGTTTTCATAACCGCTGGCCAAATTCAAAAACAAAATTAAAATTAAAACATCTTTGAGAGCAAGGGGGCCCCCTGGTGTTTCGGGGGCCCTACGCAGCTTGCGTATTCTGCGTATAGGGAGGATCGGCTCTGGCTGCCCAAATGCATTTGGATTCAAAATTATTTATTACATTTTTTTTTTAATAATTTAGGCACAATTTTATAAAATATATGTAGAAACAACAAATCAGCATATTCATTGCGTAAACAATGTGTTGAGTTGGATTTTAATGCAATGCATAAACAACTCATGACCTCGAATGGTGATAGACAGACAGAATACTTGCCATCAAAAGAGCTTCTTGAGATATTCTCTGCTGGGATTTTGCTCCGGTGGAGGTCCTGCTTGGGCCCACAGCAGTTCCCAGGGCAAATACTTATGTTGCCAGGGGAAGCTGATCCAAATTCAGCTGCTCTCATAGCCCTGAATCTCCGTCTGCAGTTGCCCCCGGGAGGAAGAACAGACAGACAATGTCAGGTCAACAGAAAATGATCTATTTCTGTTGCTTTGATGACAAACAGGGCAGTAAGTTAAATAAAACTGACATTTAAGGTCATATTTTGAATGTTAGTGGATGAGTTGTGTTTTCTGTTTAATACTGGTTGAATGTTGACTAATATCTTATATACTTTTATCGAGATTAGGGGATGAGACTTCTTGTGATCTGAAAATCAAGGGCGTAAATTTTAGCATGTGTGTATTTGAGTGTGTGTGGCTTGTCCCAGGTGTTGTAGGGTACATAAAGTGCTTATCTTGATGTGTCCCAAAGAACACTCTCCTGTCTCTAATCTCAGTCTTTAGCGTCATGTCGCTCAATTACATGTCAGCTCATCAGCTATAGCTTTGAGAGAAATGTGTGTCATTAAAGCACAGATGATTTTGTCATCTCTCACCCTGCAGCTTACAAATGTCTGCCTATTTTTTTACAGCCTTCAAAGAAATAGTTTACATTTTTATCATAAATAAAATTTTTGTCATGATTTATTCAGCCTCATTTTGTTCTGACACTTCTTTGATTTTCTTTCAAAATGAGATGTTAAGTATAACATCCAAGCTGATGCCATGCAACAAAGCAAGATGGGAATTTATTAGTAATTAAATTTCTTGCACTTTTTTCTCATTTGTATGTATATATTAGTATTATTTATATACTGCTGTGCTATTTAATAATCTTTTGAATTGGCTTTTAGTTTTATATTTATATATATATTTTTTTAATTTTAGTTTTAGCAGTTGTATGTGTTTTTTTGTTTTTTGTTTTATATCAATTGTCTTTTAAATATTTCCATTTAGCTTTAATTTATTTTAATTTTAATTACTTTTAATTACTACTTCAACATAAACTTTCCTTTGCATTTGGTTGGCAGGATTTCTTCGTTTCTAATTCTTGTTTTAAAGTTTTTCCTCTAATATTTGTGTTCTATTTTATTTCAGCTTCAATTAATAAAAGTAATTTCTTATTTCCCTATAGTGTTGTTAGCACCAGTTGAGCTATTTTGAATTCTGTTATATTATATGAAGTTTAAGTTTAATATATGCCATGTAATATATTATATTGAAGTTGCTTAGAAAGCCTCTGCCAAGAGCATATATATGGATTCATCCTGCTTCTATAAAACGGTCAGACCATTTATCGTGTATCCAGTATTTCTTTTATTCCCTCAGTCTCTTTCTCATCTTTCCCCCGTCTCGTGTCTTTCACACTGCTGTAGATCTGGACCTGTGTCTGACAAGCAGCCTTCACGCTTGTGTAATCCTGTCCATTAACTTCTGGGTTATAAAACGCCTGATCATTTTTCAATCAGTTCTTTCAGCCTGTGAATGAACACTGATCAGATGGCAATCTATTGTAATCAACTACCAGGAAAAGAGAAGGAGAGAGAGAGAGAGAGAGAGAAATGTCAAGGCAGCCAGAAAAATGGATCTTATCCCATTACAGCTCTTGGAAGGGAAAGTAGCAGTCTGTTCCTGGCTATGGTAACAATACACAGCAGGGGTTCACCCTGAGACCCATATGAGTCCTGGCTTTACACATCGCATCAGTTCAATAGGCTTACTAAGCCATGGGTCTTCGTAGCATGGCTTCAGCCATGGACTAGAGAAAACAGCTAATGAATATTCCAGCTCACAGTCAACATCTGAGAGTCAAGAGCCAGGGGCTTTCTGATTTGAAAAGCACTGGTGTTGATTAGCCTTTCGAGTGGAGAAATCTTCATGGTATTAAATTGGATTTCAGTGGGTCAATCACAAACCAGATAAGATAGGGCCACTAAAAGCAGTCGTAGTTGAACATTTTAGTTCTGTATAGCTTTCTTCTAAGACAGCTTCCTTGTGTCTGTATGTCATACAAATAGTGCATAAATTACACACAATTGATTCGAATAGATTACTAATATCAAATAGATTATTCAATACAGAAGTGTCATTAGTTTTAGTTGTGTTTTGTTTGTTTTAGGGCTTCTTAAAATTATAAAAAAAAATTTTTTTATTAAGTTTAAGTTTTCAGTTTTAGTTATTTTAGTACTTCAACTTAAAGGGGTCATATGACATTGCTAAAAAGAACATTATTTTGTGTATTTGGTGTAATGCAATGTATTTATGTGGTTTAAGGTTCAAAAAACATTATTTTCCACATACTGTACATTATTGTTGCTCCTCTATGCCCCGCCTTTCTGAAACATGCCGATTTTTACAAAGCTCATCGTTCTGAGAAGCGAGGCGTGCTCTGATTGGCCAGCTATCTGGTGCATTGTGATTGGCCGAATACCTCAAGCGTGAGATGGAAACGTTACGCCCGCTTACCGTATTGTGATGCGAGTCCCGGCGCGACGACACAAAAACAATAAAACCCATTTATAAATGAGGCAATTGTTGCATCCAGTGGGGACATAATTACTGATCATAATGACTTACACTGTCTTATTACGCGTCGCGTTGCATCGCGCTGCGTAAACATTACCATGTCTGCGTTTGTGATCGGAGAAACGACAAACAACAAGCGCTACTCTACACAGCTCAAAACTCGCATTTGAATCGTCAGTGGCAAATTCTTTAAATAAGAAAACGTACTTACAGGCTGTGAGTCAGAATCGCCAGACTGTCCTTGCAAAGCTGGAATTTCCCCACTGTATAGAAACAGCCTTTGTGCACAGCTGGCATTGTAGGCTACTCTCCCAGGTTCAGGAAATAGTCCTCTGTAAAATGTGCTGCACACACTCTAATATTTGCATTGTACTGTTCTGGAACAGTGTTGTAAATACAACTTAACCACTGATTTCTAGTTGTGTCCTCCCAAACAAAGTACTTTCACAAAGAAGCACAGCATCTCCACGACATGGCGCTGGATAGTAGTTACACCTTCTTTCATTGCGTATATGTTTGGGCGGTGTTTTGCAAATCTTCCCACACCGTGACATAGACATGTGGGGGGCGTGTTTGAACGAGCCGTTTTAGGGGGGCGTGGTCGAGTCTTAACTTTTATAAAGAATATCTCTTTGGTTTTGAGACTTTAGTCTTTGCAACTTCAGGGATCTTATTTATGCACAAACAGCTTGTAACACTCCAAAAAGAAAGGAAAACTTGAAATCACATCATATGACCCCTTTAAACTAAACAAAAAGGAGAAATGTTGCTGAAATAAAATGTGTAATTTTTTTAGATTTTAGTTTAGTTAG
Source organism: Tor tambroides (assembly GCA_021397915.2). NCBI lineage: Eukaryota > Metazoa > Chordata > Actinopteri > Cypriniformes > Cyprinidae > Tor > Tor tambroides. Next base: position 157,240 of record JAFVLL020012276.1, on the reverse strand, counting down.
TATTTATTTTATTTCAAGTAATGACAATGGTTTTTAATGGTTTTAGTTTTAGCATAAGTTAACGATAATTATCCTGTTTTGGATTTTACAACACTAGACTTTGCATGCAAATAGACTTTCTTTTTTTTTTTTTTTTACTTTTTTTAATCACTAATTTTCAGTATTAAATGAAATATTTTAAATCAAAATTTCTCTTGCCTCGTTCACATCTTTGTTTTGTTTTTGTTTTTTGTTTTTTTTTAAAACAAAGCGTTAATGCAGTATTTATTTCTATAATTCTATGTATCATTTCATTTTTGCTAAATCACTTTTATGCTACCATCTGGATGTAATAACATAAACCTTTTGGGATTTGAGTAAAAACACAGGCTAAATGCTCAGGCGACCCTTTTAATTAACTGCGCTATATAGAGTAGAAGAAACATATGGGGGGGGGGTATTCTGCTCTTCCTGCTCCTATCCATGCTAGTCTGCATGGATGGGCAGGGAGTGTTTGCCCAGGACAGAACCATTCCCCCAACCTAAAATGTATGCTAATCGTAAGTTATATTGACGATAGTGGTCCTGACAGAAGTAAATTTAAGCAATGCTGCTCTAATGCTTCAGCTGACATACTGATGCCTTGTTATCAGAATAAATATAATTGGTTTCAGATTATACATCACTTCCATCTGATGAATTTACTGCACTGACACTGTTCAAATGTATGCCTGCTGTGTCATGTATATGCATGTTGAGTAATATTATATAAGGATCTTTTTGTCTGTCTGTCTGTAGATCTACTTACCAATTTGTGGTTGTACCAAACAACATTGTTTTTGCTTTATAACCTGCAAAAATGGGTCTTTGGCTTTTTCAAGCTGGTGTCACAGTGATTTTTCAAATGGCGCTCTGTGCTGCAGGTTAGTTCTGTCCTTGCCTTCCTGTTTAAAACCAGCTGGCATCTTTTCTACTGAAGCTTGAAATATTAACACAGACACACACACAGTTGCTTAAACAAACCTTTATGAAAAATCTGAAGTGAACTCTACTTCTTCATAGGTCATAAAACTGTATAGATGCATTCATGTGGTTTGCACACTAGCAGAAGGTCATTGTTGATTAAAGCAACAGCCAAAGGCCTATATTATGACTTTAGCATTTAAAGTCATATTTGTTGCTGACATCATATAATTTATGCCTCCAAACCATTGATTCAAAATAACAGAACATAACAGCTCAATTAAAACAAGATGTTAACAACGTAGCAGGTGCTAATATAAGCTTTTTAAGGAACATTTCATTTACAAAATGTAAATTTTGTCATTTATTCGCCCTCATGTTGTTTCAACTGTGTATGTCTTTCTTTGTGAAACACAAAAGGATACATTTTGCAGAATGTTTGAACTGCAATCTTCCATTCAATGAAACTGGATGGGGACCAGGTGCTGTCAAGCTCCAAAAAGGACATGGAATATTATACAATATTCAGTAGGCACAATACTGAAGCCATATGATAGCTTTCAGAAGAAAAGACAGCAATTTAATTGTTTATTCACTGAAAATCTTGCCTTGAAAATATATCGTTTTTTTATTTTATTTTTAATTTTATACTTTCAGTTATCGTTTTGATTTTAGTTTTAGTACTTTTTGTGTTTTTATCATTTTTATTTCCTTTTGTTTAATAATTCCATTTAGCTTTAGATTATTTTTATTTCATTTGTAGTACATCAACTTTTTTATTTCTATTTATGTATTTATTATTTTAGTTAGTTGCCATGAAAACATTTCTTTTTTTTTACATCTAATAAATCTATTTTATTTTATTTCAGCTTTATTTAAGTTAATGGAAACAAATTTTAATAGTTTTAGTTTGAGTTAACAATAAATAACTTTTTTAAACTCCACAGAAGAACGGAAGTGAATCATACAACTTTTTTAAACAAATGACGTATCCATTTAAACTTCCTTTAAATTTCTGTTTTTGGTTTTATTATTATTATAATTATTGTTATTGTTATTTGGCATTGTTTTTATTATCAGAAAATCAATTTCTGCCCATTTAGTCAAGAATCATTTTTGGTGTTGTATGCAAAATGAGAGAGCTGGAAGTAAGAATAAATTGTGTATATGGGAAGTATCCACCGTTCTTCACATTAGTTTACTCTCCATATTTGGTAAGCATTGCTGCAGCAGAAGTGCCTCTGGATATCATCAAACATGGGAATGGTATCTTGTGGATTGTCCCATAAAATGAATTGACAGACTGCTTATGTTGCTTTCTATAGAATCAGAGGGCAAATGGGGAAAAGGGTGAGAAACGGGAGCACATTCTTACACTCATTTGAGCCGTTTTTAATTTCAGGATATACCATTATGAATTGAATATGTAATGACATAACTTTAATTTTTAAGTAAACACTGTAAAAAAAAAATTGTTTCAAAAAGTTGTTTCAACTTAAAATTTTTAGTTGAAATTTTAAGTTACTCAATGTTAATTTAAGGGACAACTGGAATATTTTAGTTGACTAAACTAAAAATTTTAAGTCAGCGGAGTAACAAATTATTTTAAGTTGAAACAACAATTTTTTTTTTTACAGTGATTACAGCAGTTAGCTTCAGCCCCCAAATTCGGCATTCAAGGAGTGCAGATATTTGCCCCAAACACAATGAAATATTTTACTTTTGTGAAACTTTGCTTGTTTTACTCTGGTTGAGTCTGCGTGCTGTTTGATGACACACAATATTTCATAAATAGGCTTCTTACACTGTAAAAAGTGATAAGTTGACTTAACTTAAAAAAATTGAGGAAACCCGTTGCCTTGAAGTTAAGTAATTAATAATAAAAAAAAGTATAGGTTAAGTGAATGGTCAAGTTCACTTAACTTTTTTTTTTTTAAATTAATATTTACTTAATAATTTTAATTAAAAAAAGTCAACATCACTTTTTACAGTGAACTATTTTTTTTTGAAACTTTTAAAAACACTCCATCTTATGATAGAAGAAAAGTGTTTTAGGATTTAGTAAATTATGTAAACAGACTGTCTGGCATTGTTACACATTAAACAAGCCATAATACAACACAGTGCAGCATATCTTTGGGGCCGGGCCATGTATACCCTTACTATTACATAAACCTATACTATGTACACAGAGACACGCTATGGCACTGTGTTCCGCAGGGCTTTGTCTCTATTTGTCCTTTTTGTTCTTGTCACAGTTTATCAGTCTGTGGTTTGAGTCATTACAGGCTGTCAGTCACAGAAAGACAGATGGACAGTCTTATTGGCATGAAAAAGGAAAAGAGCAACCTGCCTGCTCTAAACTTATTAAAATTATCAATATGTGCCAAATGAAATGAAATGTTATAGAATGCATTCTAGATTAGGTTTGTTTTTTCGAAAATACTAGGGTCATTTTACAAAACGAATGCTATTTGTGTTCTTCACATAAACGTGTAAACAGTCAAAAGTAGCTGATGCCAGCTTTTACTGTGTTAATGTGGACATTTTCTTCTAACTAATATATTTTTGGATTATATTTTAGATCATATTTTCATGAAAATACTCTTTTTAGCTTGTCCCCATCTATTGTCTTGCTCTAATAAATATACACATTTTGAAAACAAAATACATGGACTTCCTAAATAATAATAATACTAATTAAAAACTTAAAACTCTTTCACAAACTAAACTTAGACTTAACGTATCCTCTTTTTATCACTTTTCTTATGGTTTTCTTATGGCTAAATGGTGTGTTTAATCTTAAATTTTCAACTTCATTACTGTGGCCGTGTATATTAAACAGTTGAAAATTGAATGTTTGTAGATCGTCTTTGAAGCACTTTGAACCTTGAGGCTAATTAAAGTGTTAAACTATCAACTTTCTGAATGCATAATTATATGCCGACATGTATTGAAAATGTAAATATTTGGCTTGAGATGGAATTTAAAACACTTTGACACATTATGCGCCTGACAGAATGTTTAAAATCGTATTCAAATGGTCTTTAAAAATCACCTTATCACGCTGAAAGAGGCACCCATTTCATAGAATCACCCACTACGCTTTTCCAGTCTCTGTGTTGTTGTCTAGCAGAGGTGTGCTGGTGGCAGAAAAATTCAGGACTTTGTGACAAGCAGAGCTTATATGCCCACAGACAGGAGGAAGGGTTTATTTTGAGCACATGCCTGGATGAAAGTAGAGAGTATTTCAAGGGACGTGTTTTAGCTTTCTGTCTGTTCTGTCTTAGTCTCAGCCTAAGATGACACGCCCACTGGCCGCCCACAGGCTGTTCGCTGATTATCTAATGCATGTTGCACACATGAATAGCAAAAGCTGGCTAAAACTGGCAGACGTAATCTAATTTTAAACAATTTCTGCATGATTTGATATCATGATCATAAATATGTCCGTCAGACAAATCCTGAAAATTTGCTGTAAATGTACTCAGCCTTAGGTCATCCAAGATGGAGTTGGTTTCTTCATCAGAATAGATTTGCTCACCCGTGGATCCTCTGCGGTGAGTGGGTGGCGTCAAAACGAGAGTCCAAACAGCTGATAAAAACGTCATAATAATGTAATCCACACAACTCCAGTCCATCAATTAATTTCTTGCGAAGTTAAACGTTGTCTTTGTAAGAAAAAAATTACTTTATACTGTCGCTTCTGGCCAAAATATGAGTTCATAATCATAATAACGCTTCTTCCAGTGAAAACGTCCGTGCCCCTTTGTCCTCGCACATCGAAATCCACCAACATATTTGTTTAGAGCTGTTTTGGACTGTTTTTCGCTTGTAAACAATACTTGATCTGTGCATATTTCTTTCATGAGATTCAGACAAGAAAACTTGGCGACTTGATGACACTGGACTGGACACAGGACTCATATTTTAGTTAGAAGCAGGATTGAAACTGGATTTGTGTGGATTACTTATGGATTATTGTGATGCCTCTCATTCTGACGGCACCCATTCACTGCAGATGATCCGTTGGTGAGCAAGTGATGTAATACTAAATTTCTTCAAATCTGTTCTGATGAAGAAAAAAAACTCATCTGCATCTTAGCAAATGTTTCAGCCATTTTTAGGTGAACTGCTCCATTAAGATTTTTTTTGTTTTTTTTGTTGTTTTTTTTTGGCAGTGGCTTGTTACAGTGTAATGGTTAAAGTAAATTGATTCTATTTTTAAAAAGTAACAATAAAGGGAGATGGAGGGAGAGCCTGTTGGTGTATTATTCTCAAAACCAGACAGAAGCACTTAAAGGGCTTTTAGGCCAGTATATTCCAGTAAACACAGCTGTGATTGCAGATCATTTTTCAAATGCTATCCATTGCCCCTGACTCTCTCACATTATATTATGTATTCTGCTCAATGTGAGTGTCAGCATATAAACCAGTCAATGGATAGATAAAAATATGCACAGCATGTGATGAGCAATTCATTCAGACTGACCACAATATGTCACAGAGAGTTTTCAGTTTTCTTCAGGGGATGAATCTTTTTTTTTTCTCTAATAAATAACTTCTTTTTTAATTTATTAAAAAAAAGAACTAAAAAATCAATTCCCATACATTGTATGGAAAATAACATTATGGATATCCTGCATAACAGCTCCTGTTGTGTTCAACAACAACAACAAACAAAATAATAATAATGATGACAGTTTTATTTTTTGAGTGCACTGAACATTTTTGTGTTGTCCATACTCTTTCATTTTGCTTTTCTTTGCCTTTGGTTATTTCTCTAGCATGTTTTACTCTATTCTTCCACTCTTTGCCTTTCCTTGTGCCTCTCTCATGTCTGCAATCTTGTGCTCTTTTTCTTTCTCTCTTTCTCTTTCAGCAAAACTATTCAGATCAGTATAATCGATGACGAGGAGTATGAAAAGAATAAGAACTTCTTCCTGGAGATTGGAGAGCCACAATTGGTGGAAATGAGTGAGAGAAAAGGTGGGACGTCGTCTTCCCCTGGTCCCACTGCCCTGTAACAGCCTCGGTGTGCTGCCATCTTCTGGGCTGAACAGGAAGTGTTAGTAATATGCAAAGCCAACGGGCCAAAGAATCTCTGCGAGTTGGCCTACAACATCTCTAGACCTAACGTATGCTTAAAATAGTATCTTATCTAGTTACTCTTATCTCAGTGGCCATTTGTGACTCAAAATTTGATTCGATTCCATACAATTCTTGACTTCTGAAGAGGAGGATGCATAATAATTTCTGCATTACAAGATTCTGGAACAAAATCAACAGATGAATCAAATAAGAAAAGAGAGTCTTGTGTCATAATTATTGATAGGTTTGATTGGCTCATTTACTTGCTGCTTTGAGGCATCTGATATGCCTAAAATTGAACACACAAGCACACTTCATACCTCAAATGTGATTTTATGTTCCCCCCACAGGAAGTCCATAAAGGTTAAAATTCTTGACCATGAGGAGTATGACAAGCATGCAAACTTCTTCATAGAGCTGCAGGAACCAGAATGGAGGAGGAGGGGATGGACAGGTGAAAGATAGTAAAGAAACGAGCCTTTTTCTGTCTCTGCAGCTACCCTTTATTCTGGCTTTCCCTTCCTCCGCTCCTCCTTCAAAGCTGATCATTCTACTGTTGCAGTAATGCCGTTTTCTTCCTGTTTGCTGCTCAATTTCAGTGGATTTATCTTCCATGTTCCCTCCTGGCCAAAGGTTAAGAGCTTTCTCAGAGAGTAGGCATAACTGGCTGACTTTTAATGTGAGGATTCTGGCCAGGACTAAAGCTGTAGGGACCGTTCCTTCAGGCCAGGATGGGGCAAGGGCAATTGAAACCATAATGAGCAGCAGATACATGGGTTTCTTGCAAAATTCCATGAGCCTATGAGATTTCATATTTTTTCTGACAGAAAAAGATTGATTCAGCAATATGATATAAGATTTTTGTTGACATTTTTCAAATTTCAGATTTTTTCATATCAATTTTTCAATGTTTTAGGGCTGTCAATTGAATTAAAAATCTAATAGAATTACAATATGCTCAGTGATTCATCTAATTAATCACAATGAATCCCCTAAATAATAATTTAAGACATTATGGCAGTCATATATGTATATGTTGTTGATATTTATATTTGTTTTATCTCAGTCCATTTAACTTAATCCAGTTAGTCAAGTTTATCAATCTGTTGAAGTGAATTTTTATTTTAAAACATTAAAGTAGAACTTTATGAGGTGGAATTGCTCTATTAGTTGGAAAACTACAATATTTTGACTTTTAAGTATAGGTCAGGGGACATTTATTACATTGCTATTGTTATTAATTAGGCTAATTAATTAATTAAACCAAATGAATATGTTCAATTGAATGTCCTACTATGTGCACTAATGTTCAAAAGTTTGGTGTCAGTATGATTTTTTTTTAAAGAATGTACAGTGCCTTGCGAAAGTCTTCATACCCCTTAATTTTTTTCACGCTTTATGTTGCTGCCTTATGTTAAATTGCTTTAAATTACTTTTTTCCACATCAATCTACACTCCGTACACTATAATGGTAAAGCAAAAAAAAAAAAAAAAGTTTTTTCACATCTTTGCAAATGTATTAAAAATAAAAAACTTAAATGATTCCATTGCATAAGTACTCATACCCTTATCTGGGACAGTTGGAATTTAGCTCAGGAGCATTCATATTGCTTGTAGGTGTTACTAGACTTTGAGTGAAGTTAACCTGTGGCAAATTCAATTGAATGGGTATGATTTGGAAAGGCACACACGTCTTAATAAAAGGTCCAACAGCTGATAATGCATATCAGAGCAAAAACCAAGCCCTGGGGTCAAAAGAACAGTCTGTAGAGCTCAGAAACAGGTTTGCGTCAAGCCACACATCTGGGGAAGAGTTCAGAAAAAAATTCTGCTTCATTGAAGGGTCACAGAAGCAAGTAGTCTCTGTTACCCTTAATGGAAGAAGTTTGAAACAACCAGGATTCTTCCTAGAGCTGGCCTCCTGGCCAAACTGAGCAATTGATGGGGAAGGGCTTTGGTTAGTGTGGTGACCAAGAAGCTGATGGTCACTCTAGTTGAGCTCCATGATCGTATATGCAGATAGGAGAAATCTACAGAAGGACAAACATCACTGCAACACTCCACCGATTTGGGCTTTATGGCAGTGTGGCCAAACTCAATCCTCTCCTCAGTGAAGACACATGAAAACACACTTAGAATTTGCAAAAAAAGCACCTAAAGGACCCTCAGACTGTGAGAAAAAAGATTCTCTGGTCTGATGAACCTCAATTCCAAGCATCATGTTTGAAGGAAACCAGCTCTGCTCATCACCTGCAGAGTACCATCCAAAAAGTAAAGTACGGTGGCAGCAGCCTCATGCTGTGGGGCTGTTTTTCAGTGACAGGGACTGCGGGACTCATCAGAGTAGAAGAAAAGCTCAATACACCAAAATATCGAGATAGCCTTAATGAAAACTCAGTCCAGAGCATTCAGAACCTCAGACTGGGCAGAAGCTTCTTCTTCCAACAGGACAATGACACCAAACACACAGCAAGCGTGGCTTATAGACAACTCTGTGAATGTCCTTGAGTGGCCCAGCCACAGCCTGGGCTTGAACCCAATCAAATATTTCTGGAAAAACCTGAAAATGTGCATCTGCCCCCATCCAACCCGACAGAGCTTGAGAGGTGAAGAGATGAGGAGAAGAATGGCAGATAATTGCCAAATGCTGATGAGCAAAACTTGTCGCATCAAACAAAAAAGACTAGAGGCTATAAAGGTGCTTCAGCTAAATATTTAGTTAAGGGTATGAATACTTATGCAATTCACTTATTTAATTTTTTTTTTTTTTAATAAAATTACGAAGTTGTGACAATTCTGTTTTTGCTTTGTCCTTATGGTGTATGGAGTGTAGACTGATGTAGAAAAAAAGTAATTAAAGCAGTTTAACAAAAGGCAACAACATAAAACATGAAAAAAAAATGAAGGGGTATGAATACTTTCGCAAGGCACTGTACTTTTAAGAAAATAAGAAAAGTAAGAAAGTAAGAACAATTGTTACACAAGATATGTATTTCAAATAAATGCTGTTCTTTTGAACTTTCTATTAATCAAAGAATCCTGGAAAAAAAGCATCAGAGATAAGCAGCGCAACCGTTTACAACATTGACAATAATGATCAGAATGATTTCTGAAGGATCATGTGACACTGAAGACTGCAGTTATGACTGCTGAAAATACAGCTTTACTATCATTACATTTTAGAATATAATGAAATTTTAAATTGTATTAATATTTCTATATTTAGTGTATTTTGTATTCAATCAAATGCACGTTTGGCGAGCATAAAAGACTTCTTCACAAAAAACACTGAAAAAATTTCACTGACCCCAAACTTTTCTATGTATAGAGAACATAATGTAATTTGTATTCAGAACGCCCCTGTTTCTCAGTGTTGATGATTTCCACCAGTTTCTGATGTATTAACAGTTAGATTTCAGAGACTTTCTCTAAGCCCCAGTCCCACTGGGAGTCATCTATATTTAGCAACACAAATTTCTTGCACACCAACTCTGAGTGTCTGTGTTACTCTGTTGGCTCATTCATAATAATTTTACTCTGTCTTTATCTCCATTTTTTCCTTTTCTTTTCTTTTTTGTCCTGTCTCTTCTTCATTTGTCTACATCAGCTATGTTGCTGCATGAATGTGGTAAGCTGTCTCTTTTTTTCGTTGCTCTTTATTTCTGTAAATCACTTTCTGTAAATCAAATGTTCAGCTCATCACATGAGGATGCAGATGTTTATTTGTTAATATGTACAAGCTCTTTGTTCAAATTTAATCAAACATTGTCTGCTGATGCTGATAAGATCACCCACCAATCTGGTTCCTTTTTCACTCTCCATGCTGCAAAGACCAGATCACTTTCCAGGCTGGTTGCTAATTGACCTCCATGCCAGTTATATGCTGCTTAATATTATTTTGGTGCTGGTCAAGCTGGTGAAACAGCATAGCCAACAATCAAATTATGCTAACACGTATTTACACATTGATTTGGGCCTATACCGACATCATTTCTATCCTTATTAAAATCTGTCAAACATGAAATGAACAAAGAGTGAGTTCATTTTTGCTGTGTTTTTATGATTTTAGGTGGATTCGTTAAGACAGGTACAGTAATATTTCACTGGAACTGCTCAGCTAACTCATTACAAGCTACTTAAGCTAACTTGCTTAGCTAACCAAGTCATAGATTTAATATTTTTGATGATAATCTTTTCTTTGATAGATAAGAAGCTTTATGGTAAGAGATTAAATGTTACTTTTCACCTAGTTGAAGACTAAATATAACATTGGGTGTGTTTAGTAACTGGTTTGCTTGATGATGAGCCGGAGACTTTGTTTGTCACACTTTGTAAACTAGAGGCTTGGTGTGTTTGCTTGATAGGCTCATTTACTCAAATAGGACCAGAGATAGATACTAAGTGTCTGATTTGCTTTGCTTTCTTTCCTGTTAAGCAACTTTCACAGCAAAAATACTTTACATGACCAGTCAAGTAGGGATTTGATTTTGCTTGTCATGGCTGTGTCTGAAAATAATGTCTACAGTGCTATTTTTTGGTACAAATTGTAATATACTAATAATAGTATATTTAATACTAATAATAATTTACATTTCTCCACCGTGTTCAAAAAACTACAATGCTTATTTCTTAGTGGGTAAAAAATGTTTACTGTATCAAGATGGAAATTTATATATATATATATATATATATATATATATATATATATATATATATGTATATATATAACTGTACTAGAAATTATATTATTTTTTAAATAAAAATATATTATTATAAAAAATAATTACTATTATTTCATTTAATAAATAACTCATAATGAATAGTTTATAGTTTCTGACTGTGTCTGAAAATATTGACTACAATGCTTTTTTCTCTGTAGAAATGTAATTATAGGATACTGAATTGAAATTTAAATCGATTATAAATACATGTATTATAAATTTTGTATTTTTATAATTAGTAAATCATTTTAAATTCTAAGTACTGTTTTCATAAATAAAAAATGTTGTTTACTTTTTATAACCACTCTATCAGACACTTTTTTTATTCTTATGGTCAATTCACACCACACCGGCAAACTGCTACAAACACTTCATCAGGTTTTGTCTGATCAGTGTGTTACCCTGTCTTTTGGGAGCTTGTTTTAGCCGATTGAACACTAAGAAAACTGAGAATGAACACTGAGAAGTGATATACTATAATCTGGTTATCTGCGTTGGTCGGCGTCTGTCAGTGCAGTATGAATTGGCCGGTACAACCAATCGCCAAACTAACAAATAAACACACTTTCTTTATAATTAGCAATATTTTTAAGGTTTCAGACACAGACCATATCTCTAGTATCAAATCAACACGTTAACTTCACTTTCTGAAACTAACTTGCCTGTGTACTCAATTAAAACATTATTACCGTCTAATTTTCAAGTTGCATACAAGTTGCACTAAGTTAAGATTTGTTTCTGTCGCAGTGCCCTGAACCTGCTAGAATATGCTGATTGTTTTGAAATGCCACATGTGCTGCACGCCACAAAGTTTCACAAAGACATTGTGTGATGGGCAACAACACAACCCACTGTCACCTATCCAGTAACCATCATTGGCATTGCTCCCAAAGGCAAACGGGCTGGTTCCTAATGAGAATGCATAGCTCGTCTGCCTTAAGCTAATGTGTCAGTGCTTTCGTAACTGTCTTGTCAAACTCTCTCAACTGTGACAGCACACACATTGATTCTCCAAAAAACATTTACACTGTGTCCAAGGAGTGTCTGTTGCTGAAAAATGTAATCACTGAGAGAACAGTGCATACTAAAATTAGCAGATGTCAGGTAGAAGAATTGAATGAATTCTATTCAGGCAAAGGTGTGGTTGATTTTACACACTAGAAGTTGACGTCATGTGGTGTCATAAAACTGCAGTTTGCTAATAATTATTACATCATCAGAGTGTTTGTTATCTTAATTATAGCCTTTATGACTTACATTATTTCACCTTTTTAGGACATTTTTAAAAGTATAGGCCTACAAATATTCCATTTAACCTCAAGTAATTACTTTTTGATATATTTCATTATAATACGTAATTATTTCATTAAATGACTTCATTAATTCTGTTTATTATACTTTTTATATTATATATATATATATATATATATATATATATGTATACTTTGTACACTGTAATGTCTATCAAAATA
>JAFVLL020012276.1:64585-144914 GCA_021397915.2 Tor tambroides | reverse complement strand
ATACACACACACACACACACACACAGATATATATAGATAAGATTTTATCTTATCAAACCTCTGAAAACAGTTAAAAGAATTAAATATTTAATGCAAAACAAATTCATTCATGGATGACAAATTTTCACATTGATTTGCTACTGGCACCATTTGTGGCAAAAAATAAAAATAATTGACCTGCTTGGAAGTAATATTATTATTGCAGAGACAATATTTTTATGGTGTGATTTGGATTTAAACTTTGAAATGAATGACTTTGCTTTTAAGAGCCTGTGAGTTACACATTAAGTATATGACGCCTATTAATCTGCTTAGCCAAGCAAACAAAGAGAGTGGCAAAGGGAAAAATAGCATGATGCAGTATCATCCCAGCTGATATATAGATTTAAAACATTTCTTCCAAAACTTACCCAGATGCAAGTTCTACCAAAACTTTCAGCCCAGAAAATTGCTACAGCTCATACATGCCGGTTATGACCTCATGTCAGTGAGGTGAGAGAGTTCGGAACAGTCTAGCTGTTCCATCACATGACTACAGTACATCGACTGACTGCCCATGAGCAAGTGACGACATGCTGTTGTTTATTTATTTATTTGTTTTATGGTGGAGAGGTTTTGTTAGCCAAGTCAGGCATGAGAGGCAAGCATGTCTGTGGAACTGCAAGCACAAATAGTCATCTTACAGAGGGAATAATACAACGGTGAGCTCACTCCATCTCAGGACCTCTTCACAGCACAGCTGTGGAGCTATGTGAGGTGAAAGCTGCCCACAACAGCAAAAGCCTCAAGATGTAAAGTTCACTGCAAGCTGCATTCGGATATTTTGTGTTTGCTTCTGCATAAGGACACATCTTGAGATTAAGGCTGAAAGACTATGTGAAATGCAGAATCATTTAATGATTTCTTAACATGCAATGAACTATTCTACTTAGGTATAGCTTTAATATAAAATTGATTCAAGTAACACATGCATAGTTTTGGAGGTCACAGAAGTCCAATTTCCAAGAGTCACTGTGTATTAATCCAACCAGTACGCATTCTCTTTGCTTGCCATCTCTTGCATCTGTACATTTAGCCATTTTTTTAATCATAAGTCAAGCCACAAAACCAATTACACACAGATCGTGTATGAGTATGCAAGACAGTCTCTATACTGTATGCATGCATAAATTTGCATTTCCACAGATTTGCGTCTGCATTGTTTCTGTCTAGGGAGCCGTCGGCAAGGCACAATAAGAAACATGATTCAAATTAATGGAGGCCCTTCAGGTTATATTGGTCTAACGCAGGGAGACACATCACGACAGAGATCACGTCACTGGCAAATGTGACCTGGCATGCGATAACAATGACTCAAGATAGGGCACAAAAGTGTCTTTTCTGCAGTTGCAGTTCTATGACACAAACACAGACAGGGAGCTGAATGGCACAGCTCTGTAGTGATAAATTTCTGTTGAATGTTAACTATAGCACATACATCCTCTAAGTAAATATTACAGCACTGAAAATCCGGCATAATCATGATAAATATGCATCAACCAATGGTCATATTATGGCCATTTAAACTGAGCATATACTAATCAATTGAAAGAATGATATTATGTTTTTATATTTTACATTTTTATTTTAATTTGGGTTGTTCAGTAAGTCTATAATTTTTATTATTTTTTATTACAGTTTTAGTTATTTTAGTAGGCTACATAAAGTTAAACTAGGACAATGAGAAAAGTTGCCTGAAATAAATAAGCTAATATAGGCTATATTAGAAATAGCCTACACGTACTTACACACGTGTGTGTTGGCCAAAAAGTGTCTCAGAAGTGCTCAGAGTAGCTACAACAGCCTTGTGATGTTTTATTGATGTTTTGTTGTATCGTTCCACTGTACGTGTTTATGAAGTCGGAGTCAAAGCAGAGTCAACGCGGAGCAGGGAGCGAAATTGCATGGAGTGAGGAAGCTTTATTTTCAAAGTCGAGGCATCGGCGTTTTCTCTCGTGAACGAATCCAGAGCTGTGGGATTTTCCTTGCAGTGCAAAGGGGCTTTTGGAAGATCACTGCCTCAATGTTTTCTCTAGCGAATAAAAGTGGAGCACTGTGGTTTTATCCGAAAGTGAAACTTCCTTCATTATCGCTCAGAGCCAGCTTTCATTCAGGGAGCGGGAAATGGAAAACCTTGACTGATTACAGAAGGCTTGTGTGAGACTTTGTGTGGGCAATATTCGCCAAAACACCCAAAATACCGTAACAATGGCTTAGCAACGACCCAGAACACCTTAGCAACGCCTTAGTGACCACCCACAATTGCGACGACCTACTATCACCTACAACATTTGGCGATCTGTCTTCAGGAAATGTGAAACTGTATGTAGGCTAACAGCCTATTATAGCCTATTAAATGTAATATTATATACAATTTTTATTTAACATTAATCATGTTTTTTAATTGAATTAATGATGATTTAATTTACATTGTAATTATTCAGGATTAATGTTAATCAGTTAAGAATTTGGCCATAGGCATGCATCTGAAAAGCACCACATATAGCTAAAGGGGGACAAATGTTGCTTTTTAATGGCCAGTGTAATTTCTGGCATTTATCTCATATCATAGATAGAGCATTGAGTTGTGTGTGCTCTCAGTGTCAGTGTTATCTGCTCTTGGGGGTCTGGCACGAAGCCACCGCACTGTCCGAACACAGCCTCTCCTCCTCCGGTCAGACATGCGAATCCGTACGGAAAGCGGAAACTATGCTTGCAGCACTTAGGAAAAGTAGCCTACAACTCTCCGCCGCACACTCTGCCCGCGCAGTTCTGAATGAATCGCGTGTCTCACACACAGCTCTCGTTATTGGAATGGTTCAGGTACTGGAGGATGAGAGTGAACGGTCGCGGTACTTTGCAAACGAGCGTTGCCGGTAAACGGTCCGGTTGACTGAGGTTGTTTTTGCCGGAATCTCAGAGCGTCACTACCACAGATTTAACTACATGTGGCGGCTTTCACATCAACACAGCATTTCTCTTTAAAAGGTAAATTAATGTACTTGGGCTTTATGTTTTCCTCTGTTTGCATGTAAATAGTGGATGTGTGTGCTATATTATAGTTTTATGGGTCAAAAGGGAGAGTGTAAATTCATAGTAATGCGTTTTCTCATTTAATCTAGCACACAGATTAATCATCTTTGAGATGCACGTCTAAGTTCAAAAGCAGTTCAGCAAATCTTTTGCTTGTTTCCATTCAGAAACATTATCTGCCTGCACCAATCTTGTTCATTTGTGTAATCCTGTTTGTTATTTACAAATAAATGTAAATATAGCCATCCAATGCTGTATTGGTTTAAGATGGTCACACATCCTGGCAAAGCTGGTGTTCAGCTGGTTTAGCTGGTCAGCAAGCTGGTCTGCCAGTCTGACCAGCTGAAAAGTGCACAGACCAAGCCAACACACCATCCTGACCAGGCTGGGTGACCTACTAAAAACAACACACCATCTTAGGCTGGATTTTTTTTTTTTTTTTTTTTCTGGCAGGGTGATTATGAGATATTTGCACGTAATAAAAAAATATTTTACATTTTAATTTAAATTTATTTTATTTATTGAGTTTCTGTTTGATGTGAAACAGCTGTTGTGTAAGTGAGTGTGTGTCTGGCTAATACTGGAGTACTATTACATCACATCTGGTTGTCTACAAAAACATCCAGTCATTTAAGATATGGTCACTCATCCAAGTATTAACCAGCTTATCAACTTTAAAATAAATTAATTAATTAACAGACAATCCTCTACCTGTTATATTTTAATTAAACAATTAAACACAAGCAAGAGTATTCAATTCTGCAGCTGCATCGATATTTAGTACTACAGCACAACTGTAAATGCGTTATTGGTTTTATAAGACAGTTTTGTATAGTATACAGAGTACTATTTTTCAGGCAAAACTGATCAATTGGTATATTTCTTCTCCATCAAAGAAAATAGTTATATCAAGCTTTGGCATCACCTAGCAGCTCACAGTCTAAAAAACGGGCTGGACCTCCCCCACTCAACACTTTCTGCAATCACTCTTGGCTAACTCCACTCCAGGTTTTCCATTTCCTCACTGTGTTTTCCCCGTTCTGAGTGACTGTGGAGTGAGGTAAAACACTGATGCTCTGACTTTCAGAAAAACAGTCCTCGCTCCAGGCAAACTCTGCTTACACTCAGCACCGTTCAGATGCTCAGGTCCGGAATGCCATGAGCACAGATGAGCTTGTATACAAATGTTACAACTTCCCAGTGCTTTCACTGTAAATTGTAATTATTAGCTCTTTCGGAACATTGCTCGACCAATCGAATTTAGGCAACTTTTGTGTAATTTCTGATCAACCATCTTAGTGTTGTATCATTCATAACAATTCACCTCATTTTTTTTCTTTCCTCACAGGGTACGGGAGAGCAGGAACAAAATACCTCACTGGGAACATGGGCCAATCTGGGACTTCATCCTATTTTTCTCTTGCTCTAAAACTCAGCATCCTCCTTTTAGTTTTCTCCTATGAGCTCACGCCAGCCACTGCAGGCAGCTCCAAAACAAGCTTAGATGTAGATACTTCTCCTAACCAAAACTCTTCACACGAGACATGTGGTGGTAGTTTTGAGTGCAAAGAGGGAGTGATCTTGCCTATTTGGACACCGGAGAACCCATCCTTTGGGGATAAGCTGGCCAGAGCCACTGTGTACTTTGTTGGTTTGTTCTACATGTTCCTTGGGGTATCCATCATTGCAGACCGCTTTATGGCTTCCATTGAGGTCATCACATCCCAGGAGAAAGAGATCACCATCAAGAAGCCTAACGGGGAAACCACAACCACTACTGTTCGTGTTTGGAACGAAACTGTCTCGAATCTCACTCTCATGGCTCTGGGTTCCTCAGCCCCAGAGATTATGCTTTCCGTGGTTGAAGTGTGTGGGCACAACTTTGACGCAGGCGAGCTGGGCCCAAACACCATTGTTGGAAGCGCAGCTTTTAATATGTTTGTCATCATCGGCCTCTGTGTCTCTGTGATACCAGAAGGAGAGCATCGGAAGGTTAAGCACTTGCGGGTGTTCTTTGTCACCGCCACTTGGAGTATATTTGCGTATACGTGGCTTTATCTGATCTTGGCAGTGATTTCCCCAGGTATTGTGGAAGTCTGGGAGGGACTCCTTACTCTCTTCTTCTTTCCGATTTGTGTCATATTTGCTTGGGTTGCAGACCGCAGACTTTTATTCTACAAGTACGTGTACAAACGTTACAGAGTCGGAAAACAAAGGGGAGTGATCATCGAGACTGAAGGTGAGCCGGAGCATCAGTCAAAGGCGGATATCGAAATGGATGGCGGGATGCTTAACTCTCACGGTGAAGAATTCTTAGATGGCACTGTGGATGCTGAAGATAAAGACGTGGATGAGGATGAGGCCAGAAGAGAAATGGCCAGGATTTTGAAGGAACTGAAACAGAAACATCCAGAGAAAGAGATGGAGCAGCTGGTTGAGCTCGCCAACTACCACGTCCTAAGCCAACAACAGAAGAGCCGTGCGTTCTATCGCTGCCAGGCCACTAGGCTTATGACCGGTGCGGGTAATATACTAAAAAAGCATGCTGCAGACCAAGCCAGAAAAGCACTAGGCAACCATGAACTTCGATCAGAAGTCTCCGATAATGATATTTCCTCCAAGATCTTCTTTGACCCTGGGACATATCAGTGTCTTGAGAACTGTGGGACTGTGGCTTTGAACGTGGTACGACGTGGCGGTGACTTAACTAGCACTGTGTCGGTGGAGTACCACACTGAGGATGGCACTGCCAACGCAGGCTCTGATTACCAGTTCACAGAGGGTGTTATAGTCTTCAAACCAGGTGAGACCGAAAAGGAGATAAGGGTGGACATCATCGACGATGACATTTTTGAAGAAGACGAGCACTTCCTGGTTCATCTTAGCAACGTCAAGGTAATTTCTGAAGGAACTGACAATGGGAACCCAGGTGCCAATCATGTGGACACATTAGCTAGCCTTGGCCTTCCTTCAACAGCTATTGTGACTATCTTTGACGATGACCATGCTGGCATCTTTACGTTTGAGGAATCAGTGGTTCATGTCAGTGAAAGCATTGGCATGATGGAGGTGAAGGTGGCACGCACCTCTGGAGCCCGTGGAGTAGTGGTAATCCCATATAAAACCATTGAAGGCACTGCGAAAGGTGGAGGAGAGGACTTTGAAGATACCCATGGAGTCTTGGAGTTCCAGAATGATGAGATTTCGTAAGTGTATTTTTTTTCTTTCAACTATTCAGTCAGAATGGGTTGCATTGTGGTGCAAAATGAAAAAACTGTATAAGCAATGGCAGATTAATTCACAATTCAAAGGGGGAATCAACATTATCTTGTATAGTAGAAAACCCTGATTCAGCAATAAGGATGGCCTGCTTTCCGGGTGCCAGTGTGAGAGTTTTGGGCCAGTTACTTGCCCTATTGGAGCAGTGTTACATTTTACATTTTTAATGGTGTAAATGCATTTTATGATGTGTAAAATTAAACAGTTTGTTTTCTGTGACGTATGTTTGTAAATTCTGCTTGTCAGATTTTTAAACCTCACCTACGGTGATGATAATTTTTTGTTGCCTTGGAGTTTCCTGTATATTTATATAACTCTACAATTTACAGATGATATTACAAATTTCCTTTGTAAAGAAAACGTAACATTTGATTGGCAAATGTTAAAATATAAATAATTCTATATTTTTAATAATTTTAAATAAATATTAAAGAATTTGAAAACAATACATTACACATGTAACATAGTTCTAATGTAAATATAAAATATTACATTTAAATTTATACAAATGAATTATATATACATATAATGTGATACATAATATGTCAAAATGTGGGCAATACAAGTAGAAATCTGAATCACTGGCCTAACCAGGCATCCAGAAAATATCCTTACTGTCGAGCTCTACTAACGGTGTAATCAAAAATGATAAATTCATCAAAGTCTCCAAGCCAACCAATTGATTTCATCTCTTCAATCTTTGACTTTATTTCCCATACAATGTGTTTTACCCCTTGATGTGTCTGTTTGCTGTAAGTATTTTTTCTGACTCATTTTCCTTTGCAGCTCTCCTGTTGCTTTCTTTTCACTCTTTCATTTCCCCACTAGCTTTGCTCACTCTTATGTTTCCATTTTGCACAGTTTATTTCAGAATCTGGTACTTCTAGATTTCCAAGTACTCCTTAAATCATGGCTTTTACCAGACGTTTTTGTACCCATGTGAAAAATGTGAATTAAGGAAGTGAAGTGATATGGTCAGATTTATTTTATATCATTATATCATCAATAAGTCATTGCAGTAGCATGCATTTTCACCTCAGATTTAAAATGGCATGCAAAACTACTTAGCTGGGTCAAAAGAGTGTAAGAGATACTTTTATTGCTTGAGGTGATTAAATTCCTCAAATAACAGACCTTTGACACACAATAAAGGCTTTGATAAATGTGGTCCTTGAATCTGAACTGAATGAAAAAGCATCTGGTTTGGAGTGAATGAGCTAAGTAGAAGCTTTCCACAAGTCAGATCTGCTTAATCTGTGTAAAGACATGCTACAGAATGTCTTGGACCTCCAGAACTACTCATTCGGATGACTAATTACATTTCCATAACCGTTGCAATGCTCGGCTTGAGCTTGAGCTCCAGCGCTAGGACTTCTGGCAGGGAACAGGCTCTCCTCACCCATCTCCTCTTCTGGCAATCTGCCTTAGATCATTTATTGGTATGATCGCATACTTGACAAGGTGGCCTGAACCCCAGATATTTTCCATGACAGGGAGGATATAGTGATAACAGATTTACACAGTCGAAGATAAACAGCTCTGAATTTGCTCCAAGATCTTGAAATGGAAAAGCTCCCTTGCTTATGCTTATTTTAAGCTGATTAATGGGAAGACATGCACAAATGTAAACAGAGGTAAACGCATTGCTTTGAAGTAAGCAACCTACACCACGCTGATCTGGCTATGCCTACAGATGAAGCTCCATATATGGACAGGTCTCAACTCTGGACCCTGGATCCTATTTGGAGACAACTATTGGTGGTGGATGTTTTTATATGGTGCTACTTCAAATCAGTGTCCTTTACTCATTATTTAGATTGAATCAACCGTTTGGATTCCTTGGCAAAAGGAAGGTCTGGCAAGAAAACAAGTGTTTCTGGAGATTCGAATAAGCCAGATGAAAAATGATGTAGGGCATCCCATATCGAAAACATAGAGAAGAGATCGTATTTTAGATTAGGCACTAAGGACATCAATAAAAAACCTAGATGTATCTTGTGAGGACCCTTAGATATCACAGAGGTGGTGGTTAATTTAGAACCGTTCAGTGTCTTTTTATTATCTTTTTATTATTATATTATTGTAAGAGTAAACCTACAACTGGACTAAAAATACTCCGTTTGAACAAGTATTAGCATTGAGTGTTTCATCCTGGTGGGGGGCTGTCAAAGACATGAGCAAACCGCCTGTGCCCTCTTAGGGCTGTGTCATGCTGAGTAATGAATATAATGTTTTTAATGAGCAAGTTTTAAATCTTAATTTTGCTACAGTCCACATTTATTTGCACAGTGAGAATTCTTGGACATTTTCCTCAATACACAATACACAATAACAAGCAAAAATGACTGTGTTGCTGATGATCTTAAAGAGAAAGAATGAAATTTAGACATGGGAAAAAAGAGGGGGGGAAACAGACAAAGAACACAGAAATAGTATGTTAGGCATGTTTATCTTGGCTTGAGTAAGACTGAACCTCGCATAAACACTGTACATGGAGGGGACAAAGTCTCTAGGGGGGGTGGGAATTTCTATCAATAATAGCTGGAAAATTCCATATAGTAGGGACTACACAATTAATTCGGCAATCCCAAATAATATTTAGCTTTATTCAAAGACAAATTTGTAGTTTTCTGATTGGTTAATTGGTTTTATTTTTCCTCTATCTACTTCCTTTCATGTCTTGAGTTGGTTTACAGAGCTCAGGGCTGTCACAAAGATGTGTATGATATCTCAGGTCTATTTCTGTGATATCTGTCAGGTAGTAGGGATATTTTAAATGCTTACAGCACCTTTAGTCTAATTAATCTAGCAGTCAAAAGCTTAGTTAGGGTCTTCAGTAAGACTACGACGTCACCTTTTTTATAAGGACACACTATGTCCACGTGCCAGAGTTCTTGCCTCTGCCCATGGCTGATTAGATGACTCGTTCAGTAGTCATGTGACACTGACAGTGAACCTTGGGCAGTGCATCTTTATATGAGCGCTCTGCAACAAAGACTTGTTCAACTGATGAGTTAAGGAAGAAGGGATTTCTTTTTTTTTTTTGGAAAAAAAAGTGACATGACATGAATTTGTGCTATGTACATCCGGTTGGTCAAAAAATTATTCATGTTGTCCCAAAGAGAATGGATTAGATAAACACTCAATTTACAAATTCAAACTGATTGCATGTCATGTGCAATTGCGTTGCATCAGCTCATTTTAGTTAACTAAATTAACAAGCGCCAAAAATCATTTTTTGAGACTTGGTTTCTCTCTTTTTATTGGTCAAGAACTATGTCCTGATTCTAGAGGAGAAGGAAAGATGCTCCCGGGTTTATCGTTATGTTTTTGGGGCGTGTTTTTCCCCCCTAGTCGAGGAGGAGAGGGCTTTCTGTCGCCACAGTCCTCTGCCAGCTCAGAGCTGCCCAGACAAACAGGCTGTCAGTTGATTTCATGTGACTCGTTGCACAAGGCAAAGATAAAGTCAGCAGCAGTGCACCATTAAATTACTGCTCCCATCTCTGCTGGGAATATTAATCATATTAGGTAGCCCCTCTTGGCCAGTTATTATCTTATGATCATCTATGACTAATTCAGATTATTAACAAAGGTTTCTGTGCCTGCTGAATGCTCATGGCTTTGTGCTGTATGTGTGTTTTCCAAATTTTTGTTACGCGATCAGGCTTTTTTCTGAAACCACTTGATGATAGTTTTACAATGAAGTCTGTTAAATATATGCGAAGTACAGAGGTCAAGTTATGTAGCTTTACATAACATGATTATGCATGGCGTTAATGCATTAATTGTTTAAGACACCATACTGGCATGAATGTTCTTCCTCTTAAGGCAGGTCATGAAAATTTGATTAAATATGGAAAATGTGCTTTTTTTTGGTTTGGTGACGTGAATCAGCAGTTGGCTCACAGAGAGCCAGTCACCGTCAGAATAACCCTCGGTGTCCCTTGAAGGCGAGTTTGTTCTTAAAGAATCTTGGTGAATCTCTTAGCATTACTTCTGCCTGCTTAGTTTAGTTTATTCGTTCATGATGAAAACTGTACACAGTGAGTGATGTAGATTGTTTAGTGGAAAGTACTGAAAGTACTGTGTCTGTTTACAAAGCATCACTGAAGCACTGAAAATTAGGATTTTTTTAACCACTTTGCATTCCTGTAGTATTTGACAGGGTTTTTTTAATGGCCTATTCTAAAAATTGATCTAAAAATATCTAGCAGGGCTGGGTATACTTATAATTTGATATTTTTACAAATTTCGATAATAATCTCTATACACCAGTCAAAAGTTTTTGAACAGTAAGATTTTTTATTTTTTAAAGAAGTCTCTTCTGCTCACCAAGCCTGCATTTATTTGATCCAAAGTCCAGCAAAACAGTAACATTTTGAAATATTTTTATTATTTAAAATAACTGTTTTCTATTTAAATATATTTTAAAATGTAATTTATTCCTGTGATTTCAAAGCTGAATTTTTAGCATCATTACTCCAGTCACATGATCCTTCAGAAATCATTCTAATATTCTGATTTGCTGCTCAAAAACATTTATTATTATCATTATGTTGAAAACAGCTGAGTAGAATTTTTTCAGGTTTCTTTGATGAATAGAAAGTTCAGAAGAATAGAAATAGAAATCTTTTGTAACATTATAAATGTCTTTATCATCACTTTTGATCAAATTAAAGCATCCTTGCTAAATAAAAGTTTTAATTTATATAATCCCCCCCCCCCCCCCCCAAAAAAAACAAATACTGTCTCCAAGCTTTTGAGTAGTATAGTGTATAATGTTACAAAAGCTTTTTATTTCAGATAAATGCTGATGATTGGATCTTTCTATTCATCACAGGATCCTGAAAACAATGTACTCAACAATATTGATAAGAATAATAAAAAAATGTTTCTTGAACAGCAAATCAGCATATTAGAATGATTTCTGAAGGATCATGTGACACTGAAGACTGGAGTAATGATGCTGAAAATTCAGCTTTGATCACAGGAATAAATTACATTTGAAAATATATTCAAATAGAAGCAGTGGAGACTTCTTTAAAAAACATTAAAAATCTTTTGACCGGTAGTGTACTGTATATCTCAATAGATTTGCATTTGCTCTAGAATAATTTAAAATATGATTCTCTTTTTGCCAAAATAAATAAATAAAACATGATTTGGATAGAACATTCTAAGCACATTCAAAAATGTTTAGAGCAAAACACACAGTTACAAAAATGTAGACCTATTGAACACTTCTTTTTATTAAATTACAACATTGGAAAAAAAATGCAAAATGAGTGCAAAAAGTGCAGTCTGACAGCTTCATTTGAGCAATGAATTTATTTTATTTTAATTTGATCTAATTTACCTTATTTTTTATTTATTTGTTTTCCACACCATTTGCTTAGAATTCACTACAAAAATATACACTAAGCATATAAAACTTGGAATTGACAGTAGACAAATAGTGGCCAGTCCAGTGTATATCGCTTTATCACAATTCCCTTTCACACAGATAACAGATATGGTGCTTAAAATTAGAAGCTATGGAAAATCTCTGCAGAATTTCTCACTCAGGAGTGGAAGAGAATGTAAACAGTTATTGGCCTGCATTCATTCAGCTATGTTGTGGATGGCATTGAAAAAGTTTTGGGACTGAAAATGATTTTCCTGACAGGTTATGGTTCAATTAAGTCAGACCAGCTTTCAACAAGAAAAATGAGTGCAAGAAGTTACACACATACTTTTAACCTGCTCTCCCTCTCTCTCTCTTTCTTCAGTCTCTCTGTCCTCTTACTGTAAGGTTCTCCTCTTTTTGCCCCATGCTTATTTTGAACACTTGCATAAACTCCATGATGTATTTTCCATGACCTCAACCTAACGGCAACACAAGGGCAGGCAGGAAGATGGGAAATATCCTCCTACAAACCATGGAAAAATGGATTGCAATGACAGACAGAGATGTTTTCTTGCATGTTTTACTGTAGAGAGGAGAAACTGTCTAAAATTAAACATATACGTGGAAGGAGTAACCTTTATTGCATTGCGAGCAGAGGCCGGGATCTGCTCTCTGGCTCTGAGATACATCCTAAAAGTAGCAATGCTAATGTAGCGAACTACATTTTCATTAGCGTGACAGTAGCTCAGCTGTTTTCAAATCACCGTAGCTTTGCCAGTAACAAGCTCCTTTTTCCAGTGAG
Source organism: Tor tambroides (assembly GCA_021397915.2). Taxonomy (NCBI): domain Eukaryota; kingdom Metazoa; phylum Chordata; class Actinopteri; order Cypriniformes; family Cyprinidae; genus Tor; species Tor tambroides. Next base: position 132,375 of record JAFVLL020012276.1, on the reverse strand, counting down.
TGGTGCAGTTTTATGAAACGCTACATTGTTGTTTTTATGTCACATTGTAATGCTTTACAGCTTTATAGCCAAGTGAACTGAGGCAAATGCGCACTCCTGTCCTCCCTCTCATGTATAGCGTTCCTTATAGTGAATCATTTTTCTTTCTTTTGATCAATTTTAGTTCATTTCAGTTATTTTTCACTGATTTTTTTGCTTCTGTTTTTCAGTTTTCTACTCTTTTTTTCCTTTCTTCGGTTTTTCAAATTTTTATTTAGCAAAAATGTATTCGTTCATTCACTTAAATGAATTTTAAAAGCTTCACCGATTCATTTGAGTCCCTTCTCAACTTATGTCATTATAATTAAAATATCTGAATACTTTGTGTAATGCTGCAATTCCTCACTGCTTTCTGCACATTTTTCAAGTTTTTAAAATTTTTTGCATTTCAGCCTTTTTTCCTCTTCAGAAATATACTTTTATTATCTATCTATCTATCTATAGACCCTGGGCCACAAAACCAGCCATAAGGGTCCATTTTTGGAAATTGAGATTTATACTATTTATACATCATCTGAAAGCTGAATATATATATATATGAAGAGTTCAGATGCAAAAGCCTCTAAGTGCCATCTGAAATTTTCATCTAAAATGAGCATTTTTATCAGGCTCTTATGTTTAGGTTCAGTAATTTTACTCTAATGGCAATATATAGGTCCTTTTCTATGCAATTAAAGAGAAATAGCTGAACATAAATATAGGAGTCTGATAAAAATGCTTATTTTAGAAGAAAATTTCAGACAGCACTTAGAGGCTTTTGCATCTGAACTCTTCATATACTATATATATATATATATATATGTCAACAAAAATGGTTTTAATCCAGTTATATCTATCTTTTGCTGTAGTGTATCAGTAGTATATTCCTTTTGCCATTAAGTGTAATAATCCAGTGAGATTTTTGTATGCTTTTAGAGTCTGCCAAGAGCCAGTGCTCCACATATGGTCTTACCATCATCCAGTCCGTCTGGGATGACGAAACAGAAAAGACAGAGACAGACTAATTCCAGAAGAACTGTGACAACATCTCCAAAGCTATCTGAAAACTATGCACAAGTGCACCTAGGACAAAAGCTGGTTTAAACGAAAAGGGTGGTCACACCAGAAGTTTATTTGGTTTACTTTAATAGAAATTAATTGATAAATAAAATCTATTTATGACATTGTTTTTGAAAGCATCCTAACTTTACAGCATTTTTACATAAGTGCCTAAAACTTTCATAGAACCGTAGCTTTGTAGGAAGGTTTTTTCAAGTGTCTTGGAAACATTGTCACAGTTTTTCTGGATTTAGTCAGTCTCAGTTTTTTCTGTTTCTTCATGTGATCCCAGATGGATTGGATGATGGTGAGATCAGATCTCTGTGTGGAGCACTGGCTGTTGGCAGACTCTTTGTGTTTAAGTATTTTTTGATGACTAGAAAGTTAAAAAGAACAGAATTTTTAATATTAGAAATATCTTTACTGTTATTTTGATAAATTTAATGCATCCTTGCTAAATAAAAGGATTAATTTCTTTCACAAAAACAAACAAAAAACAAAAAAAACTTACCTCAAAAACATCTGAACAGTAGTATTCAGAATGTTTGAACAATTACTTTGTGATATTATGTTTGTCCACATTTGCTAATAATTACATATCATTTTTCTTTGTGGGGTTTGTGATAAAAATACCTTAACATTTTACTGTGCTTTAGTTCGTACATCTGCTTAGCAGAAATGCTTTTCGTTTAATAACAACTATGAATATTTACATTGTACACATGTAGTAAAGAGATCCTTGAGAATATTAATTCATAGTCCATAGGTCTATAAATGGTATCCAACAATAATGGACACTGTGACAGAAAAACTTTTCCTTGTGTCATCCAGAACAGTTTAGAGAATATACTTACGTCTTTCCCCCCGACAAAAAATAAAAAATAAATAAAAATCTGGCAAAAAAATAATCACATTTGTGAATTTCTATTAGAAGGCAGTGCAGCGGCTGCTGTGCAGTATCCCTTAGGCTGAAAAAGAAATTACTTCTGACTAAATCCAATGGCTCACTGTTGTCAGGCTGTGATGTATGTGACAGAGGACTTTTTAATGCAGTAAGCTGTTAAAGAACTTTTCCATATTTTCTGCCTGGGAATGACAGCATTCCATCAGAAGCAGTGACAGAATGGAGATAGAATTATATTTACCACTGGTTAATGGATGGATGACATTAGTGCCCAGCTTGGTTGAAATGAAGGCTGGCTTCTCATCCATCTTCTTTTTATCCCATTTTAGTTTTGAAAGGTTTTTCTTTACAAAGAAAATGTTCACCTTTTGACCTCATAAATGGTCTTTCCCCTTTCTCCTACCACCTGTCCCCTGAAAGCTTTACTGAAGTTTCGTTTTTTTTTTTATGTATCTTTTCTAAATGTTTTGGTTTAGTTCCACTGTCAGGCCTGGATTTGTTAGCGAGAAATAACAATATTTTGCATTTCTTAAGCCATTGAACAGATTAGGGTGAATGTGGTAGACAAAAAGAAGAGGATTAGGAATGTAACCTGGTTTTGAAATAAGCCATCTGTCCTGCTACCTTGGTCACACTGGGTTGGGTATTTGTGTTTCTGAAGATGTACATCATGTTATTCAGAAAATGTGGTTTATAAAACAAGTAATTGCTGCACTTGACCTACAACTCCAAGAATACAGATCAAGTGTTCAGTATTTACAAAATGACAGCTGTCCGATTACAGAACCCTGTGGGCCTCCACAGGTTAAATTAGGTCATTACACTTTTATACACATCATCAAAAAAGTTAAACTGCCAGGAAATGACAACATTTTGTGAGTCATACAAGGTTCTGTAGCCATCATGCCAGGAGTAATGGCATGAAGATTAATGTCACCGCTGATTCATCAGATGTGCTGTACCAGAGTGCATATATACAAGACATCGGATTGTATGCAGAATGTGACCTTTTATCATAATACAACCAACTATGCCGTTGACTACTTAGTTCCCATTTAAGCTGTTGGGATACAAGTAGAAAAGACGGAAAGATTGTGTCACAGGAAATTGAGCATGTTAAGATACCAGTAAATAAACAAGTAACTAGACATGTCCTAAATTATCTGAAATATCTCAAATATTGACTGGATTGGACTCTTAAAAAGTACACCAACAACATTTTTTGTAGCTTTGCCTTCCAAGATTCCCATGGACACAGAACACCTTGAAACAAATGATTTTATTTTAAAATGTTATTTACAAAATGTGTACATTTCTTTAAAAAGTCTTCAAATGTAATGTTATGTTTTAGAATTCTTTTATAGAAAATAGTTCTGCTCAAAATATTTTTATTGGCTAGTTATTACTCTTTGTGAATGCTTATAGAGTAAACCAATGAGAAACATTGATCTGCCCAATAAGAGTTTAATTAGAGATAATTGTACACTAGTAAAATCATTTAAATCTATTAATTCCCAAGGCTTCTTATGTTTTACATAATATTTCTATGTTGAAATTTGTAGGTTGCAAGAGAGATCTAATGAGACTGGTATTGTATATATTTAACCAAATAATTAGTCTTGTCTGAAAGATTTGTGCAGGTGCATTGTTCATCAAATCTGAGGTCCATTTTCACAGTTTGATGCTTCAACTCCATCAGTTGATTAGAGCAGTAGAAAGCATGACATTTCGTCTGACACTCTTTTCCTGCTGTCATTTTGTCCCCAAGCACAGGCTGAAGTTCTTTCTGAAGCATGCTAGACATTTCACAGCTGTCAAGTGTACTGTATAAACCTGCTGAAAAAATCTGCCTGGAGAAGATTATAGACTCCAAAACTTGTGCACACACTGATTTCTTTCTTTCTACACAGACAGATGGGATATAAAAGGGTTTGACAATAACATGTGCCAGATTTGGGGAGCTGCTTGTTCAGAGTATCACATTTAGGTTTGAGTATTGTGCCAAGTTGACGTTGTCAAGAGTGTTGCATGTGGACTTCTTGTAATGCTGATGCTTAAAATACACTCAATAAGTTTTTTGTTTACACTGTACTTCTCATTGTGGCAGTCATCTTTTTATTTTATTTATTATATTAATTAGTTTCTTTTGAATTTATTATTATTATTATTATTTCAGTTGATTCTTAAAAGGAATAGTTCACCCAAAAATGAAAATCTTCTGAAAATTTACTCACTCTCATGCCATTCAAATTATAGATGAGTTTGTGACTTCATTGGAACAGATTTGGAGAAATTTAGCATTATATCACTTGCTCACCATTAGATCCTCTGCAGTGAATGGGTGCCATCAGAAAGAGAGTCTAAACAACTGATAAAAACATCATAGTAATCCACACCTCTCCAGTCCATTAGTAAACATCTTGTGAATTGAAAAGCTGTGTGTTTGTAATAAACAAGTCCATCATTAAGAAATTTTTAACTTCAAACCACTGTTCTAACGGCACCCATTCACTGCAGAGGATGCTGAGCAAGTGATGTAATGCAACATTTCTACAAATCCATTCCAATGAAGACACAAACTCATCTACATCTTTGATGGCCTGGTGGTGAGTTCATTTTTCTTAAAGTGCATTTTAATGTTGTACTGCCCAAATGCATTTGTATTCACATTTTTTTTTAAATATATAATTTAGGCACAATGTTTTGAATTTATGTAGAAACATAACAGATCAGCATACTGTATTCATTAAGTAAACAATTTGTTGAGTTTGATCATTGGATTTTAATGTACAACTCATGACCTTGAATGGTAAGAGACAGACAGTGCTTGCCATCAGATGAGCTTCTTGAGATATTCTCTGCTGGGATTTTGCTCCGGTGGACGTCCTGCTTGGGCCCGCAGCAATTCCCAGGGCAAATACTTCTGTTGCCAGGGGAAGCTGATCCAAACTCAGCTGCTCTCATAGCCCTGAATCTCCGTCTGCAGTTGCCCCGGGAGGGAGAACAGACAGACGATGTCAGGTCAACAGAAAATGATCTATTTCTGTTGCTTTGATGACAAACAGGGCAGTAAATTAAATAAAACTGACATTTGAGGTCATATTTTGAATGTTAGTGGATGAGTTGTGTTTTCTGTATAACACTGGCTTAATGTTGTCCAATATCTCATACTTTTATAGAGGTAAGTGGATCAGACTTCTTGTGTGCTTAATATCAAGGGTGTAAATTTTAGTATGTGTGTATTTCAGTGTGTGTGTGGCTTGTCCCAGGTGTTGTAGGGTACATAAAGGGCTTATCTTGATGCGTCCCAAAGAACACTCTCCTGTCTCTAATCTCAGTCTTTAGCGTCATATCACTCAATTACAGGTCAGCTGATCAGCAATAGCCTTGAGAGAAATGTGTGTCATTAAAGCACAGATGATTTTGTCATCTCTCACCCTGCAGCTTACAAATGTCTGCCTTTTTTTTACAGCCTTTAAAGGAATAGTTTACATTTTTGTGATTTTGAACAGATTTTGAATACATTTTGAATACATTTTTTCTATTTTATTTCAGCTTCAATTAATGAAAATAATTTTTTATTACCCTATAGCATTGATAGCACCCGTTGAGCTATATCGAATTCAGCATAATATTATATGAAGTTTAAGTTTAATATATACCATTTAATATATTATATGAAGTCGCTTAGAAAGCCTCTGCCAAGAGCATAAATATGAATTCATCCTGCTTCTATAAAACTGTCAGACCATTTATCGTGTATCCAGTATTTCTATCATTCTTTTATTCCCTCAGTCTCTTTCTCATCTTTCCCCCGTCTCGTGTCTTTCACAGTGCTGTAGATCTGGACCTGTGTCTGACAAGCAGCCTTCACGCTTGTGTAATCTTGTCCGTTAACTTCTAGGTTATAAAACGCCTGATCATTTTTCAATCAGTTCTTTCAGCCTGTGAAAGATGGCATTCTATTGTAATCAACCACCAGGAAAAGAGAAGGGGAGAGAGAGAGAGCTAGAAACTTCAAGGCAGCCAGAAAAATGGATCTTATCCCATTACAGCTCTTGGAAGGGAAAGTAGCAGTCTGTTCCTGGCTATGGTAACAATACACAGCAGGGGTTCACCCTGAGCCCCATATGAGTCCTGGCTTTACACATCGCATCAGTTCAATAGGCTTTGCTAAGCCATGGCTCTTCGTAGCATGGCTTCAGCCGTGGACTAGGGAAAACAGCTAATGAATATTCCAGCTCACAGTCAACATCTGAGAGTCAAGAGCCAGGGGCTTTCTGGTTTGAAAAGCGTTGGCGCTGATTAGCCTTTTGAGTGGAGAATTCTTCATGGCATTAAATTGGGTTTTAATGGGTCAATCACAAACCCGATAAGAGAAGGGCCACTAAAAGTAGTTGTAGTTGAAACATTTTAGCTTCCTTGTGTCCGTACGTCATACATAAATTGCATAAATTACACAAAATTGATTCAAATAGATTAGAGATGTCAAATAGATTATTCAATACAGCAGTGTTATTAGTTTTCATTTTAATTAAAGTTTTAGTAATTTTGTTGTTTTTGTTGATTTTGGAGCTTCTTAAAATATATTTTTTATGTTTTTATTAAGTTTCAGTTTTTAATTTTAGTTATTTTAGTACTTCAACTTAAACTAAACAAAAATGAGAAATGTTGCCCTGGCAAGTTTAAGTTTTTATGATTTTAGTTTAGTATTTATTTTATTTCAAGTGATGACAATGTTTTTTTTATGGTTTTAGTTTTAGGTTTTAGTTTTAGCTTAAGTTAATGATAATAATCCTGTTTTGGAGTTAACAACTCGAGAATTTTCAGTATTAAATAAAATATATTTTTAAATCAAAATTGCTCTTGCCTAGTTCACATTTAGTTTTTTCTTAAAACAGTATTTCTTTCTATAATTCTATGTATCATTTCATTTTGCTTAATTTTATAAGCACACTTTCATGCTACCATCTGGATGTAATAACATAAACCTTTTGGGTTTTGTGTAAAAACACAGACTTAAAGCTCAGACTAACCTTTTAATGGACTGCTCTATATTGACTCCATGCAAACACTTGTATGAAAGAATATGTATAATTATTCAGAAGACTCTCGAGATCAGGTTATCTTTCATTAGCCAAAATTTAATCAGGCATCAATATAACTCATCGCAATAAAACTAGTGATATGTTATGCATTATACAGTACATTATATTATACATTATGCAGTTAAACATCATTACATAAATCTGCATTTATCCTTCAGTGTCTGTTTACATTAGCCTTGGATGTTCTGTATAATTTATCCGGATCTCTACGTTTTCTTTGAAGCAGAATAACTGGAGTAAATATAAGCAACGCAGCTCTAATGCTTCAGTTGACATACTGATGCCTTGTTATTGGAATAAATATAATTGGCTTCCTGCATGCAGATTATACATAACTTCCATCTGATGAATTTACTGCACTAACACTGTTCAAATGTATGCCTGCTGTGTCATGTATATGCATGTTGTGTAATATTATATAAGGATCCGTTTGTCTGTCTGTCTGTAGATCTAGTTTCCAATTTGCGGTTGTACAAAATAACATTGTTTTTTGCTTTATAATCTGCAAAAATGGGTCTTTGGTTTTTGCAAGCTGGTGTCACAGTGATTTTTCAAATGGCGCTCTGTGCTGCAGGTTAGTTCTGTCCTTGCCTTCCTGTTTAAAACCAGCTGGCATCTTTTTTACTCAAGCTTGAAATATTAACACACACACACACACACTCACACACACACACACACACACACACACACACACACACACACAGTTGCTTAAACGAGTCTTTATGCTCTAAAGTGAACCCTGCATTTTCATTGGTCATAAAACAGTATAGAATCATTCATGTGGTTTGCAAACTAGCAGAAGGTCGTTGTTGATTAAAGCAACAGCCAAAGGCCTATATTATGACTTTAGCATTTAAAGTCATATTTGTTACTGACATCATATAATTTATGCCTCCAAACCATTATGATTCAAAATAACAGCACATAACAGCTCAATTAAAGCAAGATGGTAACAACAAAGCAGGTGCTAATACAAGCTTTTAAAGGGACATTTCACACACAAAATGTAAATTTTGTCATCTATTCAGCTTCATGTTGTTCCAACTGTGTATGACTCTCCTTCTGAAACACAAAAGGAAACATTTTCAGAATGTTTGAACTGCGGTCTTCTATACAATGAAACTGGATGGGGACCAGATGCTGTCAAGCTCCAAAAAGGACAAAAAGCATCATTAAAGGACATACAATACTACACAATGTTCCATATGGACAATATTGCACAATACTGAAGCCATGTAATAGCTTTCTGAAGAAAAGACAGCAAGTTAATTGTTTATTCAATGAAAATCTTAGCTTTAGCATTTATTAAGATTTTGAATTTGCTTTTTATTTGAATACTTTCAGTTCTCATTTTGATTTTAGTTTAAGTTTTAGTTTCAGTACTTTTTTGTGTTTTTGTCATTTTTATTTGTTTTTTTTTAAATATTTCTATTTAGCTTTAGATTACTTTCATTTCAGTTGTGTAGTACTTCAGCTTAAACTTATTTTTATTTACATATTTATTATTTCAGGTAATTGTCATGAAAACATTAATTTGTGTTTATGTGTTAACTTTTACATCCAATAAATCTATTTTATTTTATTTCAGCTTTATTTCAATTACTTGAAACAATTTTTAATAGTTTTAGTTTTAACAATAAATACACTGTAAATATCCTTTTTTTAAAACTCCACAGAAGAAAGAAAGAAAGAAAGTGAATCAGAATTTTTTTCCAAACAAATGATTTATTTTGTAGTTTTCTTTTTAACTTCCTTTTAATTTCAGAAAATCTGCAATTTTTATGTTCTGCCCATTTAGTCAAGAATCATTTTTGGTGTTGTGTGCAAAACGACAGAGCTGGAAGTAGGAATAAATTGTGTATAAGGGAAGTATCCACCGCTCTTCACATTAGTTTACTCTCCATATTTGGTAAGCATTGCTGCAGTAGATGAAGCGTCTCTGGATATCATCAAACATGGGAATGGTATCTCATGGATTGCCCCATAAAATGAATTGACAGACTGCTTGTGTTGCTTTCTATAGAATCAGAGGGCAAATGGGGAAAAAGGGTGAGAAAGGGAGGCACATTCTTACACTCATTTGAGCTGTTTTTAATTTCAGGACATACCCTGTAAGAGTTGAATATACCACTTTCATTTTTAAGTAAACTATTCTTTTAAATCCTTTTAAAACACTCCATCTTATGAGAGAAAGAAAGTGGTAGGATTTAGTAAATTATGTAAACAGACTGTCTGGCATTGTTGCACAGGCCTTCCCATTAAACAAGCCATAATACAACACAGTGCAGCATGTCTTTGGGGCCGGGCCCTGTAAACCCTTTACTATTACATAAACCTATACTACTATGTATACAGGGACACACTATGGCACTGTGTTCTTTTCCATCCGCAGGGCTTTGTCTCTATTTGTCCTTTTTGTTCTTGTCACAGTTTATCAGTCTGTGGTTTGAGTCATTACAGAAAGACAGATGGACAGTCTTATTGGCACGAAAGAGGAAAAGAGCAACCTGCCTGCTCTTTACTTATTAAATTATAATTATGTGCCTAATAAAATTCAATATTATAGAATGTGTTCTAGATGAGCTAGGGTTTGGTTTCGAAAATACTAGGGTCATTTTACAAAGCGAATGCTATTTGTGTTCTTCACATATAAATGTGTAAACAGTCACAAGTAACTGATGCCAGCTTTTACTATGTGTTATATGGACATTTTCTTGTAACCAATTTATTTTTAGATTATATTTTGCATCATATTTTCATGAAAATACCCTTTTTTTTGCCTGTCCCCATCCATTGTCTTGCTCTAATAAATATACACATTTTGAAAAGAAAATACATGGAAATTATTGTTAAAAAGAAAACTTCCTAAATAATAATAATAATAATAAACAAAAACCATAACCCTTTCACAAACTAAATTTCCCTAGTGAAAAACAAATATACTAAAATGTATTTCAAATAGATTTCATGCTAAGTATACTACAAATATCTTTACATATTTATGCATGTAATAAAAATACCCTGCAATTGCACTTTTGGTACTAAACTGGACTACTTAAAGCTGCTAAATTGGAACAACTAATTTTGTGCTTTAATTGTGCGGAAGTATTGCTGAGGTCCAACTAAATATACACTGAGGTATATTTGACTGTGCTAAAGTGGAACTATTGCGAGTATACTGTAAGCAAACTATAAATATCTTGCATTTGAAGACTAATATTATTCAAAGATCATCCAATCCTCATCAATAGTGACATTAAAACACACATAGGCTTAATAATAAGAAATATGCATTGTGCACAAGTGGTACTCTAAATAAAGTTTAATAATAATTTTATAACAGTAAGTCTCAAGCAGTATTCGTCAGTAAATATGTTAATAGATTTGAAATATACTTAATAAATATATGTATTTTAAATGTATTACTTTTTTACTAGGGTAAAGTATCTTCTTTTTATCACTTTGTTGTGTGCATAATTATATCCCAAGATGTATGTAAAATATATTTATTTAGCTTGAGATAGAATTTAAATCACCCGGTACATTATGTGCCTGATCGAATGTTTAAAATCTTATTCAAATGTTCTTTAAAAATCACCTTATCATGCTGAAAGAGGCACCCATTTCATAGAATCACCCACTACGCTTTTTCAGTCTCTGTGTTTTTGTCTAGCAGAGGTGTGCTGGTGGCAGAAAAATTCAGGACTATGTGACAAGCGGAGCTTATATGCCCACAGACAGGAGGAAGGGTTTATTTTGAGCACATGCCTGGATGAAGGTAGAGAGTATTTCAAGGGACTTGTTTTAGCTTTCTGTCTGTTCTGTCTTAGTCTCAGCCTAAGATGACACGCCCACTGGCCGCCCACAGGCTGTTCGCTGATTATCTGATGCGCGTTACACATGAATAGCAAGAGCTGGCCAAAATGTGTTTTGATTGGCAAGTTTTCAACAATTTCTGAATGTTTTTGCTTGATTTACTCGTGAAATATGTCTGTCAGACAAACCCTTCCTACTAAAGGAATAGGTCACCCAAAAAATTAAATTTGTTGTAAATGTACTCACCTTTCGGCCATCCAAGATGTAGATGAGTTTGTTTCTTCATCAGAGCAGATTTGGAGGATTTTAACTTGCTCACCAAAAGATCCTCTGTGGTGAATGGGTGCCGTCAGAATGAGAGACCAAACAGCTGATTAAAACATCATAATAATCCACACAACTCCAGTCCATCAGTTAATGTCCTGTGAAGTTAAAAGTTGTCTTTGTCAGAAACATTTTATCTTTAAACTGTCGCTTCTGGCCAAAAAATTAGTCCATAATGACACTTCCTCCAGTGAAAACTTCAATCCCCTTTTGTCCTCGCTCATCACAATCCATTGAACTATTTGTTTACAACTGTTTTGGACCGTTTTCGTTTGTAAGCAATACTTGATCTGTCCGTATTTCTTTTATGAGATTCAGACAAGACGACTTGGCGGCTTGATGACTCTGGCGAAACCAATATTATAGACAGCGGACTCGTATTTTATCTGTTCTAATGAAGAAAAAAACTCATCTACATCTTTAATGGCCTGAGAGTGAGAGTACATATTCAGCAAATGTTAATTTTTGGGTGAACTGCTCCATTAAGATTTTTTTTGGGGGGGGAGGGGCTTGTTATAGTGCATTGTGTACTGGTTAAATTGACACTATTTTTAAAAAGTAGCATAAAGGAAGATGGAGGGAGAGCCTGTTGTTGTATTATTCTCAAAACCAGACAGAAGCACTTAAAGGGCTTTTAGGCCAGTATATTCCAGTAAACACAGCTGTGATTGAAGATCATTTTTCAAATGCTTTCCATTGCCCCTGACTCTCTCACATTATATGATGTATTCTGCTCTATATGAGTGTGAGCATATAAAACAGTCAATGGATAGATCATAAACATGCACAGCATGTGCAGATAAACAATTCATTCAGACTGGCCACAATACATCACAGAGATTTTTCCATTTCCTTCAGGGAATGAATCATAATTTTTTCTCTAATAAATCATGTTTATTTAATAAATAAATAAATCAAATTTTATTTTAAATCTAATTTATCCTGCATAACAGCTCCTGTTTGGTATGTTCAAAAAACAACAACAAACAAACAAAATAATAGTAATGATGATGACAGCTTTATTTTTTGAGTGTACTGTTCCTTTGATTGTAACATTTTAATAACTTTTTATGTTGCTTATGGCATTGTCATTGTCCATAAGCTTTCGTTTTGCTTTTCTTTGCTTTCGGTTATTTCTCTAGCATGTTTTACTCTATTCTTCCACTCTTTTCCTTTCCTTGTGCCTCTCTCATGTCTGCAAACTTGTGCTCTTTTTCTTTCTCTCTTTCTCTTTCAGCAAAACTATTCAGATCAATATAATCGATGATGAGGAGTATGAAAAGAATAAGAACTTCTTCCTGGAGATTGGAGAGCCAGAATTGGTGGAAATGAGTGAGAGAAAAGGTGGGACGTCATCTTCCCCTGGTCCCACTGCCCTGCTGTATCAGCCTCGTTGTGCTGACATCTTTTGGGCTGAACTGGAAGTGTTAATAATATGCAAAGCCAACAGGCCAAAAAATCACTGTTAGTGGGCTCATAGTCCACCTACAACATCACTAGACCTAACATATGCTAAAAATAGTATCTTATCTTAGTACTCTTATCTCCATGGCCTTTTGTGACCCAAAATTCTATTAGATTCTTTGCAATTCTTGACTTCTGAAGAGGAGGATGCACAAAAAGTTCTCCAAAATTCTGGAGCGAAATTGATAGATGAATCGAATAAGAAAAGGGAGTCTTGCATCTGATGTGCCTAAAATTGAACACACAAGCACACTTTACACCTCAAATGTGATTTTATGTTCCCCCCACAGGAAGACCATAAAGGTTAAAATTCTTGACCATGAGGAGTATGACAAGCATGCAAACTTCTTCATAGAGCTGCAGGAACCAGAATGGAGGAGGAGGGGATGGACAGGTGAAAGATAGCAAAGAAACGAGTGAAATGAGCCTTTTTCTGTCTCTGCAGCTGCCCTTTATTCTGGCTTCTGTCTTTCCCTTCCTCCGCTCCTCCTTCAAAGCTGATCCTTTACTTTCGTTCTACTGTTGCAGTAATGCCGTTTTCTTCCTGCTTGCTGCTCAATTTCAGTGGATTTATCTTCCATGTTCCCTCCTGGCCAAAGGTTAAGAGCTTTCTCAGAGAATAGGCATAACTGGCTGACTAGACCTTTAATATGAGGATTCTGGCCAGGACTAAAGCTGAGGCAAGGACAACTGAAACCATAATGAGCAGCAGATACATGAGTTTCTTGCCAAATTCAAGAGCCTATGATATTTCAAGTTTTTCTGACAGAAAAAGATTGATTCAGCAATATGATATTAGATTTTTGTTGACATCATACTCATTTTTCAGATTTCAGATTTTTTTTCATATCAATTTTTTAATGTTTTAGAGCTGTCAATTGATTTAAAAATCTAATAGAAGTAATTGTGATATGCTCAATAATTCATCTAATTAATCACAATTAATCCCCTAAATGAATATAAATGAAGACATTGTGGCAGTCAAAAAAAATAAAAATAAATAAATAATATATATATATATTCCATTGTCCATATACATCCATATTGTAATTAATTAATTAATCACGCTACATGAATGTGTTCAATTGAAAGTCCTACTATGTGCACTAATGTTCAAATGTTTGGTGTCAGTATGATTTTTTTTTTAAAAACGTAATACTTTTGTTCAGCAGTGACATCAAATTGATCAAAAGTGGCAGCTAATACTTTTACATTTTTACACAAGACTTCTATTTCAAATAAATGCTGTTCTTTTGAACTTTCTATTTATCAAAGAATCCTGGAAAAAAAGTATCAAAGATAAGCAGCGCAACTGTTTACAACACTGATAATAAGAAATGAGCAGCAAATTAGCATATTCGAATGATTTCTGAAGGATCATATGACACTGAAGACTGGAGTAACGACTGCTGAAAATTCAGCTTTACTATCATTACATTTTATAATATAATTAAATTTTAAATTGTATTAATATTTCATATTACTGTTTTAGTGTATTTTGTAATTGATCAAATGCACGCTTGGTGAGCATAAGAGACTCCTCCACTAAAACACTGAAAAAATCTCACTGACCCCTGACTTTTCAATTTCTAGTGGAGTATAATGTAAATTGTATTCAGAACTCCCCTGTTTCTCAGTGTTTGATGATTTCCACCGGTTTCTTTTGAATTCACAGTCAGATTTCAGAGACTTTTTCTAAGCCCCAGTCCCACCGGGAGTCATCTAAATTTAGCAACAAATTTCTTGCACACCAACCCTGTCTGTGTTACTCTGTTGACTCATTCATAATAATTTTGCTCTTTCTTTATCTCCATTTTTTCTTTTCTTTTTTGTCCTGTCTCTTCTTCATTTGTCTACATCAGCTATGTTGCTGCATGAATGTGGTAAGCTGTCACTTTTTTCCCTGCTCTTTATTTCTGTAAATCGCTTAAAATGTTCAGCTCATCACATGAGGATGCAGATGTTTATTTGTTAATATGTATAAGCTCTTTGTTCAAATTTATTCAAACATTGTCTGCTGATGCTGATAAGGTCATCCACCAATCTGGTTATTTTTTCACTCTCCATGCTGCCAAGACCAGACCACTTTCCATGCTGGTTGCTAATTGACTTCCATCCCAATTATATGCTGGTTAATGTTGTTTTGGTGCTGGTCAAGCTGGTGAAACTGCATAGTCAACAATCAAATTATGCTAACGCTTGTTTACACATTCATTTGGGCCAATACCAACATAATTTTCTATCCTTATTAAAACCAGACCTTTAAAACATGAAATGAACAAAGAGTGAGTTCATTTTTGCTGTGTTTTTATGATTTTAGGTGGATTCGTGAAGACAGGTACAGTAATATATCACTGGAACTGCTCAGCTAAGTCATTAAGCTAACTTGCTTCGCTAACCAAGCGAATGAATTCTGAGTCATAGATTTCTTTTCTTTGATAGATAAGAAGCTTTATGGTAAGAGATTAAGTGTTACTTTTCACCTAGTTGAAGACTAAATATAACATTGGGTGTGTTTAGTAACTGGTTTGCTTGATAATGAGCTGGAGCCTTTGTTTGTCACTCATGTGTAAACTAGTGGCTTGGTGTGTTTGCTTGATAGACTCATTTACTCAAATAGGACCAGAGATAGATACTAAGTGTCTAATCTGCTCTTCTTTTGTATTCCTGTTACACCTCACATGACCAGTCAAGTAGACTAAAGGGATTTGATTTTGCTTGTCATGGCTGTGTCTGAAAATAATGATTACAGTGCTACTTTTTTGGTATAAATTTGATTCATAAATGGGCAAAAAATACACTGAATCAAAATGTATTATAATGTATTTCTATTTCATAATTAAATATTATTATGAATTACAAAGAATAATTTGTGACAAATAAGAATTTATATTTCACCACTGTCCAAAAAATGACTACAGTTCTAGTTTCTCAGTGGGTAAAATGTATACTGTATCAAAATGGAAATTTATATATAGCTGTACTGTAAATTATATATGTTTAAATATAAATATTTTACTATAAATAATAATTACTTTTATTTTATTTAATAAATAATTTATAAAATAATTTATGGTCTGAAAATAATGACTACAATGCTTATTTCTCTGTAGAAATGTAATGATAAGATATTGAATGAAAATAATGAATAAATAAATTCATTATCAATTTGATATTTTTATCATTTATAAATAATTGTAAATTATAAGTAATTTTTTCATAAACAAAAAAATGTTTTTATAACCAGTCCATCAGACAATTTTTATTCTTAAGGCCAATTTAAACTTCTTTATAACTATCAATATTTTTAAGGTTTCAGACATAGACCATGTCTCTAATAGCAAATAAACATGTTAACTCAATTTCTGAAACTAACTTGCCTGTGTATTCAATTAAAACATTATTAATGTCTCATTTTCAAAGCACTAAGTTAAGATTTATTTGTCACAGTGTCCTGAACCTGCTAGAATACGCTGATTGTTTTGAAATGCCACATTTGCTGCACGCCACAAAGTTTCACAAAGACATTGTGTGATGGCAACAACACAACCCACTGTCACCTATTCAGTAACCATCATTGGCATTACTCCCAAAGGCAAACGGGCTAGTTCTTAATGAGAATGCATAGCTAGTCTGCCTTAAGCTAACTTGTCAGCGCTTTCGTAACTGTCTTGTCAAACTCGTTCAACTGTGACAGCACGCACATTGATTCTCAAAAAAACATTACACTTTGAATACTGTGTCCAAGGAGTGTCTGTTGCTGGAAAATTTCATCACTGAGAGAACGTGTATGCTAAAGTGTATTCTTCTGATGTCAGTCAGAAGAATTGAATGAATTCTCTTCAGGCAAAGGTGTGGTTGATTTTACATAACAAAAGTTGATGTCATGTGGTGTCATAAAACCATTTAAACTGCAGTTTGCTCATAATTATTACATCATCAGAGTGTTCGTTATCTAAATAAGAGCCTTCATGACATTTTGTTACATTTTTCTAAAAGTGTACAAATATTCTATTTAATCTCAATGAATTACTTTTAAAAAGTTTTTTTTAAAAGTTATTAATTTAAATAAATATTTATATATTTCATTATAATATATCATTATATTTAATTAAATGACTTCATTAATTCTGTTTATTATACTTTTTGTATTATTATTTTATATATACTCTTTACACGGTAAATAGTAAATGTCTGTCAAACTGTAATATATCAAAGAGGCAATACATATTTGCTCTGTTCTCTCAAGTGATAATTGAAATTTTCATCATCTGCTTTATAAAGCTTTATTTAGTTGTGCACCATCATAGATAAAGCTGCGTAGATCTGTTAGCATCTGTGCTAACACTGTTCAGTGAATGTGTTTGGGCTCATCAGGCAGGGATGTGTACCGGAAAGTGCAGGGTAGAGACAAACCAATCCCCTCCACCATTATCAGCATCACAGGTATCCACTTCCTCTCCTGTTCATCCATTTCTCTTTCTTTTCCTTAATTCATTCTCCTTTTGTCACTATAAATGTGTGATCTCATATGGTGTGTGCATGTTTGAGCCAATTAACCCAACATCCTGTTTCATAAAGCGATTGTGAGGATGTATACAGTCATAATAGATCATCAGCTCATTAGTGTAACATGCAAGAGCTATATTTAGTTCACAGGTTTGGAAGAAGGTGTTGAATGCTAAATGCATGCATTTAATCACGTGAATAGTGTTTATAATCAATGTAACATGCTGATAAGACTTGTATGAAATCTCCACAACACAACGGAAACAAGGCGCAACATAACAAAATCTCCACAACACAACGGAAACAAGCCGTAACACAACAAAATTAGCACAACACAATGGAAACAAGCCACAACACAACAAAAACAAGCCACAACACAATGGAGACAAGCCGCAACATAAAATCTCCACAACACAACGGAAACAAGCCGTAACACAACAAAATTAGCACAACACAATGGAAACAAGCCACAACACAACAAAAACAAGCCACAACACAATGGAGACAAGCCGCAACACAACAAAATTAGCACAACACAACGGAAACAAGCCGTAACACAACAAAATTAGCACAACACAACGGAAACAAGCCGTAACACAACAAAATTAGCACAAGAGAACAGAAACAAGCCACAACAACAAAAACAAGCCACAACACAACGGAGACAAGCCGCAACACAACAAAATTAGCACAACACAATGGAAACAAGCCACAACAACAAAAACAAGCCACAACACAACGGAGACAAGCCGCAACACAACAAAATTAGCACAACACAAAGGAAACAAGCTGCAACACAATGAAATTAGCACAACACAATGGAAACAAGCCATAACACAACAAAAACAAGCCACAACACAATGGAGACAAGCCGCAACACAATGAAATTAGCACAAGACAATGGAAACAAGCCACAATGCAACAAAATTCGCACAACACAACGGAAACAAGCCACAACATGGCGAAATTAGCACAACACAATGGAAAAAAGTCGTAACACAATGGAAACAAGCCGCAACACAATGACATTAGCACAACACAATGGAAACAAGCTCCAACACCATGGAAACAAGTTGCAACACAACAAAATTAGCAAAACACGATGAAATCTCCACAACAAACTCTCCGCAACACAACGGAAACAAGCCGCAATACAACGAAATTAGCACAACACAATGAAATTAGTCTTATGCTTTGTTTTGTAGAGATTTTGTTGTGTTGTGCACTACTGGACAACTGTATAAAGGAATAGTTTACCCAACAATTAGAAAAATGTCATCCTAATGCATTTCTGACTTTTTCTTCTCAAACTTTTCCCCCACATTCATTTTCCTTGTATGGAAATCAGATGCTCAGACATTCCAATCTTCTTTTGGGTTTCAAAAAAGAAAGAAAACAATAGTGGGTTGGAGCGACTTGGGAGTGACAACATTTTATTTTTTGGGTGAACTGTTCTTTTAAAGATTCATTCATTATTTTAGATTAGTAACAATGTTGTAATTTTAAACCTTGCTAAAGGCCCACACCTTCAAACATGCTTTTAAGTCCAGATTGACAGCATTGCATTCATCACACGTTTGAACAAGCATAGTATAGCTCACATTGCAGATGTTAGGGCTTCATTTATGTAATCATGCAAGTCTACATGTTTGTTCGCTGATAATGTGTATTATTAATGCCAGTTAACACAACAACTTTTGATGCATTTCATGAAAGTCTCCCTGCTGCTTACCATCTGTTTTGTTTTTTTTCCATCAAATTTTCTGTACCTCTCTTGCTATGTCTGTCTCTCTCAGAGGACGGGGAAGAAGAGACCCTGACTAAAAAAGAGAAGGATGAGAGGCGTATTGCTGAAATGGGTCGACCGACACTCGGTGAACATGTGAAACTTGAAGTAATCATTGAGGAGTCCTATGAGTTTAAGGTACCTTTTCTGCTCATGAAGAATCTGTCATGAAAAATGCATTCAGACACCCATCTATGTTCCCACGCACCTTTACTTTAAGGTCAAGCGATGGCATTTGAAGCATGAATGAAGGCTTAGAAACCCTTGAAGGTGAATAAGAGGATGACAGAGCATCTGGACATGAGTGATGCTATCCTGTCCTGCTGAAGTAGCCGCAGCTGGAGACGATTCAACCTTTAATTGCTCTTCAGATACAGCAGACATGGGCAGAGCTATTAGACCGCAACCTTTCAGACTGCCTGTCACTTTATACATGTTAACAGTGTCCGCTTTCCATCTCTAATTCACTTCTTCGGTTCTCTCCGGCACTGCTTCTGTGCATCAGAGGGTTTATTAGTTTTCATCATGTCTGTCAGATGAATTTGCTCGGCCTCAAAGCGAAATGATTTCCTCGTATCCTGAAGATTTGATTGAATTGCACAGAATTATGATGTTCTGCTGGTGTAATACTCTCTACGACCTTAATAATCGAAAGGCGTTGCTGTCCAGACAAATCAGTTTCTGCGCTGTAATGAATAAGATTTTGGGTTCAGACTGGCAGGTTTCTCACTGGCTGCACTTGAGGAAGACCTTTATTGGAAATCTTTTTCCTAATCTCAAAAATCAGCTGTATCAGTTTTTTTAGAATGATTTTTCTCTTTGAATGCACTTTAAGCTGTTACTTGTGATATCTTAAAGAAATATCTGAGGTCCTGTTTACATTTGTGCGTTTTTGTTTTAAAACGGTGTGAAAACAATCCTTTTATAAACTGGCATTTTCACCACGTTTCAGAAATGATCTCTGTCCACAGTACACAAACGAAAACACATGTCACATGACCATTCATGCAGGTACAACAATGAGCATGATATTGTTGTTTACACGGTCATCAAGCATACGTAGAACGAATGTGGGCAGCCACTCCATCATTTTCAAAAGTCTCAGTTTTGATCCTTTTACACTGAAATGCAACCCCGGAGTTTTCAAAATAAAACGGGGTCTGCAGTGTTTTCAAAAGTCTCCGTTTTCGATTGTCGAATACGCCAGAGTATTGTAAACGACAGGCGTAACCGTAACAAAAGTTAAGCGTTTTAAAGCAAAAATGCACTAGTGTAAACGTAGCCTAAAATGAAAAGTTACAAATGAAAAATTCTTGAAATTAAAAAAATTCCAAATTCCAATTCCAAAAGCCGTTTTATGCACTTTTTGGAATCCGTTTCATTGTATGGCAAAAAGTACTGGGGGCATTATTCAAAGTTTTTCTCATTTCATGAAAGAAAGTCAGTCATTCAGGTTTGGGATGACATGAGGTGATGCACTTTTTTTTTTGTTATTAAACCAGTAACACTTTACAATCTTTTGTTTACATTAGGTAATGTAGTAACTAATAATAACCCCTAACAATAACCCCTTTCACACAGTAATACCGGTTATAGTAATAAATTGCCATAATAAATTGCCATAAAATTGCAATTTAAATGCAGTAATAAATTGCCATAAAATTACCGAAACGACTTTACCTGTAAATTCATAAATGCACTGTTCACACAGGCAACAACGTTCCATCTTTTTCTGGAAAAACATCATCCACATGTCCGTTTCAAAATACTGGTAAATTCTGTGACATCATCAACCACAAATGACCTCTTAACGGCTGTGCAACCCAATGTTGTGTTTAGATAGCACACGTACGTCTGCAAGATGTCTGTTAAAGATCACTTGATCTGGAAAGCATCTGCTATGTACAAACATCTGACAGACATCTGTAAGATGTCAGTTTGACATACATTCTGAATAATAAATGTCTTAAAGACAATAATCTAATAGACGTCTATTTGACATCTGATAGGAAACGTCCTATAGCTGTATTCCAGATGAGCAAACACTAAACACTAAAGTATTACCATTAAACCTTTTAAATTTTGTTAACACAGTTGTAATGATTTTAACCCCTTCCAGAGCACAGTCGACAAACTCATAAAGAAAACCAACTTGGCCCTTTTGGTTGGTACTAACAGTTGGAGAGACCAGTTTGTAGAAGCCATCACTGTCAGCTCAGGTGAGTCAATGAAAAAATGCTGTCAGTTTTTCCGTTAAGTCTCTACATACTGTAAACACAATCATTGCACAGTCCCCTGCAGACTTGACATGACAGATTCAACAGTTAGAATGCTAGAAAACAAGGCTATTTTGCTGTTTCATCTCCGAAAGACATGTTGTAATTGCTGCTCAATCACTGTGCTAATTTGGCCACATATCTTTAATTAGCGCACCATTGCAATTTAAAATGTGTTGGTGCTGAATGCCTGCCTGTAGCCAGACTGAAGTGCATTTAAATGTTTCATCAACTCTACAGAGTGTCAATCATAGCAGTCCCGCAGAGAGAAGATAATCATAATTTGCTTTTTTCTCATGAGCAGACAGCTCTCAGTATAAAGTTGGAGTTTCCAAGAACCTGTTTATCTCAGTATCGAGTAGGAAACAAGTACTGTTGCATTCATTTCATTTATTTATTTATTTATTTATTTTTACATGTATAATTCTATTTTTGCAGGTGTTTTTTTGTTTTTGTTTTAAATGTATTATTTTATGATGTATTATTTATTTCTTTTTAACCATTTTATTATTTATACCATTTCAAGAATATATTATTTAATATTGTACTTTTTCATGTCATATATATTTTTTTGCCAAATGTTTAGTTTAGTTGTGCAATCATTGTGATTTTTAAGAGCAACTCCGTCTTTATCAGGAAAAAAAAGCAACAAAAAGACATTAGTGTGTTTCTTATGGGGTTGTTTTTTACCCAGAATTCTTCTGTCATCAGTCAAGCTCACTACAAGCATTACCAAACACAAGCCAGTGCCATTCTCATCTCTAAAATGTCAAGGCCTTTTGCTTTCACCCTCCGTCCGCACGGTTTTTGAAGTGTCTTTCGTCATGTAGCACAGCATATTAATAAAGAATGAGTGGACGCAAAGTTCGGTGACTCTATGTCTTTTGCCACACACGCACATGCAGTCAGGCACATACACGAGCACTCTTTCTGACAGGCTTGACTGAAGCTGACAGAGCTTGTTAGTGCAGCCTGAGCCAAGAGGAAAGAGGAACAGAGAGGGAGGGAGATCATAATCTAAATTCCTGAGGAATATTTCTCATAATTAGACATTAGGTGGCTTATAGGAGGCTGATTTACTCTGCAGCGCTTCAGTTGTGAACCCAAATTAACTCTCTTTGTTATGATGACAAGAATCATTGATCCTATAATTATAAATATTATACAGTAAAGAACTATGTATAATATTATAGGCAGCGGCTATTTGCACTCAGCGTAAATAGCGATAGATGCTATTTACACTAAGTGCAAATAGCAATAGATGCTATTTACACTAAGTGCAAATAGCGATGATTTACATTAAGTGCAAATAGCGATAGATGCTATTTACACTCAGTGTAAATAGCAATTAGATGCTATTTACACTAATTGCAAATATCATATTTTTTTAGGGATAGATAGGCTACTATTCACACAAAGAGTAAATAGCGATGGATGCTATTTACACTAAGTGCAAATAGCAATGCGTTCTATTTACACCAAGTGAAAATAGCAGTATTTTTTAAAGATATGGTATTTACACTGTGCAAATAGCTATAGATTCTATTTACACTATGTTAAAATAGCAAGATTTTCTGCTATTTATACTACTTATTGCAAATAGTGGCAATTATCTGCACCTCAGTATTGTTGTACATTATAAAACAGTACGCAATAATAACGTATTGAGTGTAAATTATAATTTTAATTCAAATTATTAAATGCATTCCACCTTGTTGGGACAATAAAGCCCTCCCTAGACCTACCCTAACCCTACCCGATACACTTATTTTCAACTTTTTGATTATTTTCTTCATTTTTATTTAAAAAATACCTTTTTGATGCAATATGAGATAAAAAAAAAAAAGTTAGGCAAAAGGCAGGTTCGAACTCGGGTCGCTCGCGTCAAAAAGCATGTGTCTTACCACCTGCGCCATTGTAACTGATGATCAATCACTGATCAATCACCCATTAGTGGGCGGAGTTAGTGTAAATAGCCTTTGCCAACAAGACGGGCTTTTTGCACTTAGTGTAAGTAGGCACTCCGAATATTATATTAAAATCCTGTGACTAATTAAATAATTGTAAAAAATATATATTTTTTATTTTAATAAAATAAATGTAAATGTATAAATGTGAACATAGAAATATGAATTTATATATGCAAAATAAATGTAAATATAGAGTTTGAAATTTAAATTCATTATAATTCATTACCTATTATTAAATATTAAATGAACACTAAATAATAATATGAATGTAAATAATTAAGCAAATCATTGTAAAATGATAATTAACTGTCTTTGTCTTAAATAACAGTAAAAATTAGATATATATTTTTTATTTTTAAAAAATATATAATTACATTATTTTTTATAAATGTAAGTACAGAAATATAAATGATGTAAAATGATGTTTACATAATTTATGAATCGGTAAAATTTGTGTAAATATGGAATTGTAATTTTAAATTCATTTTACAATTATTTGTATAATTTTAAATATTAAATGAACACTAAATAATATGAATATAAATAATTAAGCAAATCATTGTAAAATAATAATTATCTTTGTCTTAAATGATAGTAAAAAAAATATATATTTTTTTATTTTTCAAATATATATAATTCAATTAATTTTTTATGAATGTAAGTACAGAAATATAAATGATGTAAAATGATGTTTACATATTTTTATTATTTTAAAAATCAAAAAAAGTAATTTATAATGGTATTTTGTACCAGGGCCACTGTAAATGTTGACAAAGCGTTTAGTAATGTGTCTAACAATGCCCTTTATATTCACAATATAGCACCGCCTCTTATTGTTCCTGCCTTTATTTTTCAAATAGTTACCTGGCATGAGCTGGGCTGCGCAACACGTTTTTTTTTTTCTGTGTTTGAAATAAATCTTTTAATTTATGACTGTTTTGATACAAGATGTTTTAATTAGTGTGATATTTGGTGAAACACAGATGGTACTGGACTTCCAGTCCTCTGAGCTTCATTCTGCGCTTCTGCCTCCTCTGATTTCTAAGATTTGATTGGTGTCAGCCATTCTGTGTAACAGTGATATGCTTATCACACACTGATGTTCCCTGGAGTAAGAGGACAGCCTGTCTCTTCACAGGAAACAAACAAACCAATCCATAATTCAAATCTCCTCTCCTTTTTCTCCTCGTAAGGGGAAGATGATGATGATGAGTGTGGGGAAGAAAAGATGCCATCTTGCTTTGACTACGTCATGCACTTCCTGACTGTGTTCTGGAAGGTTCTGTTTGCGTTCGTGCCGCCCACTGATTACTGGAATGGCTGGGCGTGTTTCATCGTGTCAATCATCATGATTGGCGTCCTCACCGCGTTCATTGGAGACCTGGCGTCCCATTTTGGATGCACTATTGGCCTGAAAGACTCTGTAACTGCAGTTGTGTTTGTGGCACTGGGAACCTCTGTGCCAGGTACTTGCAAACACGTTTAAGACACATTTCACCCCCAAATATTTTTACTGTATTTTTATCAAATAAATGCAGCCTTTGTGAAACTTCTTACAAAACCATTTAAAAATCTTAGTGACTCAAAACTTGTAATGGTAGTGAATATTTAAAAATAATTCTTAGAAAATGTCTTAGAAAATAATCTTAAAATAATAATTCAAATAAAACAATTAATAAATATATCATTATTTTTATTAATTTCATTTTTAAAGAAATTAAATGATTTTTAATTTTTATTCACGTAACTTTTTTACAGTATAGTACAGTCTCATCACAGTGTAAATGCTTAATGATCCTAAAAATTCTTTGCACAAACTACTTATTGCTTTATTTGGATTTTGGGGTAAAATATGAACTGAATATGTTCTTTACAGATTTCATACAATGATTCATCCAAGAATCATCCATTTATTGATGCCTATTTTTGTAGCCTGACAACATTTCTTTCTTTCTGTCTTTCTCTCACCACCCCTTCAAAATCAGACACATTCGCTAGTAAAGTGTCAGCCATCCAGGATCAGTACGCTGATGCCTCCATCGGCAATGTGACAGGCAGCAACGCTGTGAACGTCTTTCTGGGCATCGGAGTGGCCTGGTCCATCGCTGCCATATTTCACCAGGCACAAGGCCAGTACTTCCGCGTGGACCCCGGCTCTCTGGCGTTCTCCGTCACCCTTTTCACCATCTTTGCCTTCATCTGTATCGCCGTCCTCATGTACCGCCGCCGGCCCGAGATTGGAGGGGAACTGGGTGGCCCTCAGACTCCCAAAATCCTCACCACAACATTGTTTTTCAGTCTCTGGCTGATGTACATCATCTTCTCCTCCATGGAGGCCTATTGCATCATCAAGGGTTTCTAAATAAGGCAGGAGATGGTGCCTCAGACAGGATGCTGTCCTGTCTTAAAATCCTCGTAAATAAGACTGACAGGAGAAAAGGCTTCAAAAGACAGCCATAGAGGATCGCAGGTGTTTTATTGTGTGTTTTTGGTGTTGTCCATTATGTTTCATGTGTGTGAATACACGTTTTTCCGCTGTTGAGCTAAAGCTTTGAGTTTTTTTTTTTAACATTTTACATATTTTTTTTTACTAAAGCTGTAAAGATTTCAGGAAAATTATTGTATGGAAATGTTATTGATTTAGTTAGACTGAAACCTGAAATCTGTAATATGACAAAACGGCAGATTTGATTTGATTCAAATGACATGACATTCAAATGTCTTTTTTTTTGGCCAAATGATACAGAATGAATGACCTTTGACAGTAACATTTTGTTCCTCTGGTCACATAATACTTTAAAGATCACTGTCATTTTAAATCTCATTCGCATACTTGAAACATTTTGCAGGAGAGGAATGTTCAACAAGCAAAAATCGTAGAATAAGTGAACTCAAAATCCGTGGTTAAAGATGAAAATAGCGCATTTCTGCGATGAACACTACAAACTGGTGTTTTGAACGACGAATGGTGTTGCGAGATTTTTTTTTCAGACTTTAGGCCATTAAAATGTGTGGATTTGTGAGCTCTTATTTGGGATTTACACAGTTCAGTGTATTCGGTCTTTTCAAGTAACCTAAAAACAATCCTAACCTTAAGGGAAAACGCTGTGCCACCTTCCAGCCTGGTTACATGGGACACTCAACTCCACAGACGTCCTATAGGACCCACTTGCTGAGGACAGTAAAAAGTAATATTAAATGTATTGCATTGTGTTTTGTGTTTGTCCTAACTTGTTTTATTCATGAACTCTGACATTTCCATGTGTTTCTAGGTACCTGTAGTTTTGACATTGTACAAAAGCAAGTTCAGAATCCATTGTTTTTATTCTTTTTATTACTACTATATGAGGAATGCATGTTATCTCTCCTATGTTTTTGCGACTTCTTCCCTTTATGAAGAAAAGACTATTTTTGAAGATTTCACAAAGAACAACACACATGTATGATAGAAACTGAACTGTGACACTGGGAAACTAATCTTATTGTATATAGTGTTCAGTCTTCAAATAGAAAATTCAGGATGTTTCACTATTTTTACCCATTTGAGGACACGAGCACACTGGTAATTTTTTCCCCCTTTATTTTCACTCTTTTTGGGTCAGGACATATCATTGTGCACACACGGGTGATGGCACTGTGTATCTACTCCAGCACGAGTCACTCGGTCCCCAGCCTCATTTACAGTACATTTACAGATACATTGAAGTAGTTTTCCCTCGCTTGTGCGAGCGCTCAGTACCTGTAAGTTTCATTTTGATTAATGTTATCTGTATGATAATACAATCTTTTTATTTATAACATTGTTTGTTGTTTCAACAATTGAGTTTTGTCTTTTTTTCCTTTTTATTTTGTGTGGCACACTCAATAGAAGGGGAATGCGCAATATATTATTGCAGTGTGTGGCCTTCTCTTCATCACCACAACAAAATATGAGTTTAGGACCTAATTTAAAAAAACTAATTCGGAGTTTAGGCAAGGGTTTGTGTGTTTATTGATGATAATGTGGCGCCCTCTTGTGTCAGAATAATGGAAAGGCATGATTTTGAACTACTATGTAAACAAATCCAGCATATCCATCTATTTTACAAAAATGACAAATATTCTTTATCATCAGTCTATTCATTAACAGGGTTGCCACACCTTTCGACCTTTAAATTTCCATTACTTTTTGTGCCATTTGTGAGTACTGGATAAGGAATGAATGAATGAATGAATGAATATATAAATAAATAGATTTTAGTCGCAAAGAGCAACTTTTAAAACATTTAGCACAATTATTTAGAACTGAGTATAACTAGAACAATTTATATACACTATAGAGTCATCATTTTATGTTTTCGTCATTCCTTTTAAATTACATGGCTTTTATAGTCCTGAAAATTACCATTTTAAAATTCCCTGATATTTCCAGATCAGTGTTGTTGTTGTTTACTAAAACAAAAATGAATAAAAAATAATTTTCTTGAAAGAAAGCTGAAATAAAAAAATAAAAAAAATCTAAATATAAGATAAGAATATAAACTTAAACATTTTAATGATAATTAGAGATGTTAATTCAAAAAGGTAAAATATCTATGACACATCTAAGTACTATATTAGTCATACTAAAACTTAATAGAATAATATTATCAAAATAGAAATATTACAAAACTAATAAAAAATAAAAATAAATATAAAAAATATTTTTTAAAAGTAATAAGTAGTATATAAAAAAATAAAATAAAAATAAACACTTTTGTTTTTCCAGGATTAATGCCCTCAATTTAAAAGTTGATATCAACAAATCAGCTACGGTAATAATTTATTTACTTCTATTTTTGGTAATTAAAAACTTTTTTTTTTGAACCATACATAATGGCCAATTACATTGAGAGGTGTAATCAACAGCATTGTTTATTTTTTCTGCACAGGTCGTATTCTTTTTGGAAAAGATAAAGCAGAAAACATGCTGGCACTGCTGAAATTGGGTCTCCATATGTCTGCCAAAAATGAATCCTAAGCCTAAATACTACCTAAGTTCACACGAAACAGTTTGGTTTCTTCGTAGACCTTTATTTCATCATGATAATATTTTATTTACGATACACTTTCAGGAACACAACAGAAGTTTTGAGGCAAACAGTATCATTTCAGGGATATGTTACTGTTTTGGCTCAGTTTTGAAAACAATATCCAGCAGTTAATATAATCCTGGTTGCTCCGTCTGGAATGGAAGGACGAGGCTGGTAGATTCAAGAGCATCCACTTAAAACATGCTGCCATATTACGATTGCACTGCTAGTGACAGCCACCTTCAAGTCCTGAATCTTCAGAGACATTTCATCCAATCACAAATTTGCATATCCAGGTCTTAGATCTCAAGACTTCTCGTGTCTCTTTGATTTTTCAATCTTTTTGAATATCAGCTACCAGCTGTTACCCAAAGGTGATATATATGCAATCATGCCTTTATACATTTGTCTGATGTGGTGACTTTGGTGACATGAAGCATCCTGTTCATCCCTGATTGAATTCTTTAGCTGTTTGATATTTTCATTTGAAATGTCAGCTCTTGAGCCAATGGTTAGTCGACTTGTATCCATTTGCAAGTGATAGGGAAACCAATATTCTTTAATCACATAATAAAAAAATAATACTGACCATGATCAGAGCAATAATTTCAATTTCAGATGGTTTGCATAAAAAACTGTGGCTCAGATCCTTAGTGTGTAGAATATTCACCTGATCCAGAGAATGATTGCATCACAACGACCCACAAACATACACATACCCATATCAAATCAAAGGTTTTGTTCTTAATATTCACACATACTGTATATTTGTGTGTATTTTCTTTTTCTTTTCTTTTTTTTACGTGTGTGATTTGTAAGCAAATGTGTGTAGAAGACACACAGGAAATGCAACAGTTTTCATTCTGTTTAACACCGATACATCTCATGAGCCCAACGAAGTTATCTGAAATCTACAAGACATTCAAAACCGCTCCATACAGCATGAAGTCCCACTTGAATCCGTTTTACTAAAGCGCCAAGTGCTGATTAATGTTCTGCTGAGTCCTCCAGGCTGCCAGTGGGCGCTCATACAGACGACTCCCTTGCTGTTTTGGAGCGAAGAGCCTTTGTGCGGCTCAGGAATGGATAAGTTGTGCAGATGCAACCTGACGCCACTGTTAGGCCCAGACTGACCCATGCGCAGAAGATGGACCATCCGTACCCATGGTCTACATCGCTGGGCAGAC
Organism: Tor tambroides; assembly: GCA_021397915.2. Classification (NCBI taxonomy): domain Eukaryota; kingdom Metazoa; phylum Chordata; class Actinopteri; order Cypriniformes; family Cyprinidae; genus Tor; species Tor tambroides. The sequence continues at coordinate 102,903 of JAFVLL020012276.1, read as the reverse complement.
CGTAGATGAAAGGAGGGTTTCTGGATAGGTCATATGAGACACTGGCTGCGTAGGTGCACAGTGAGATTGTGCAAAAGATTCCTGTGGGACAGAAGAAGGTTTGAGGTTACTGATCTAATGAACACATGAGAAGCAGCAAAAAACATCTGAACTCACCTCATGCACCTCATGTAATGTGTGTGTGTGTGTGTGTGTCCAAATGTCCCCACAAGGATAGGATAATAAAAATATTAAAAATACTAAATGATGTTTATCTGAAAGTGTAACAATGCAAAAAGGTTTTCTGTAAGGGGTAGATTTAGCGGAAGGATTGGGTTGGGGGATAGAAAATGGCGTTTGGTCAGTATAAAAACAATTGAAGTCTATGAAAATTCCCACACTTCACAGAAACCTAACACATGTGTTTGTGTGTGTGTGTGTGTGTGTGTGTGTGTGTGTGTGTATGTGTGTGTGTGTGTGTGTGTGTGTGTGTGTGTGTGTGTGTAAACACAAGATTGTGTAATGTTGTGTGAACAAAAATAGTTGAAATCAAAGACACAGCATTAATGTAGCAACACAAAGTAGCTTTCTCCCCCCTGAATGATTCAGTATTTTTGAAAAAAATTGTTAATGATTAAATGACTTGAAGTCCCAATTTGCATACTTGCGCACTATTCTATGCCTTTTTTAGTATAGATAGTGTTCACACTAAAAATTCCAAAAAGAAAAAAGCGCACTTCAGATACCTGGATATTGCACTTAATTTAAAAAAAAAAAAAAGTGTGGAATGTCAGACACTTCATGGACTGAATTGTTTTAAATTAAACTTATATAATCAATAGTCCATAGAGTAAGTGTTCAGTGTTATTTGGGACATACCTTTCATTCCTGAATGAATCAGAATTTTTAGACTAATTGTTTGAGCGAATGATTTATAATTTTTTTTTGCATACTCAAATGGAAGGCTGCATCCTTTTGGCTTGCCTTACATAATGAAATTGAACGAGCTCAGTGCAGATTCATTTTCATACACCTGATGCATCCTTCAAAACAGGTCGAATAAAGGGTGCGAAACAAAGACTGCCTACTAAGGATCCTTCAGATTAAGATGTCCTTTGATGGGGCTTGATGACATGGCAGATATGCGAGATATGCAGCCTTACTAGGTCGCAGCATTCTGATTGAAAAGCACCCATAGTATGGAAGTAGGCATATTCAGATGCAGTGATTCGTTTGAATCTGTGTTTTAAAATTAATTTGTTTAATGAATGACTCAATGACTTATTCATAAAGGGAGCTGCATCTGAATAGCCTACATGTATATATTAGGCGAAAAACAGTATGTGAAAAAAGTGTACTTCTGATGAACACTGTATTATCCCATGAGGCCACAGGAGAGAAGTTAGGTGTGTTCGACTTGAAGCAGCGATGTGCAGACCTATCGGTGTATGACATCAAAGTACCGCGAGGGTGATTCGAAAGCAATTGAGCTGTCTGCTCTCTAAAGCTCTCGCGGTACTTTGAAGTCATACACCGACCGGTCTGCACGGCACCACTTCATGTTGAACATACCTGTTGTTAATGGCAGTGATGTGACGCACTGACGATGTACTGTCACGTTACAATAACAACGTAACAACATGATAAATGTAGTTTGCCTGTATTTCATTAATACTACACACTAGGCATGTGCCAGTATTTGGTAATAGGATATATCACGGTAATGAACATGCACGATATTGTTATCGTGGGCACTTCATACCGTGGATAATTATTCATTACAAATTATTCAGATTTTTACAATGCATTTTAAGAATACTTTTCCCATCAACTGGTTAAAATGCATAACAATGCTGTATGCTGTGTCAAAAAGGCATGAAGACCAAGATGAGAAGCGCATGGCGGGTGAAAGAGTGAAGGAGAAGCGCTGAATGAAAATGCAAATTCACGCTCTGACAGCAGATGGCGCTAAAGAAACAGCAGAAATGCAGCTGTTACCCTGTAAACACAGAAGCTGCGCTACTTTCTGTTTCTGAAAAGTGTTTAAATGATTTAAACAGCCATTCAGGTTTTTGTATTCGCTATGGTGTTCATCGCAGCACTGAATACTTAGACTTAATAGGCTATTTATTTTCAAACTTTTTTTTTTTTACATTTTAATCTGGACTACAACATGCCCTTGATATTGTTTGAAAATGTTTTGATTCTTTATTGTTCAGTCACACTTTACATTAAGGCTCCATTAGTTAACTCATTAGTTAACATAAACTGCCAATGAAAAATTCTTCTAAAGCATTTATTAATCTTAGTGAATTTCATGATTTAATTGTTAACATCAAAAGTTGCAACTGTGTTATTTAATGAACCCGAGCTAACCTGAACTAACAGTTGTATTTTTTAACAAAGAATAACAACTTCTGTAACAAATGTAGCTATCGCTCATTGTTAATGTTAATGCATTAACTAAGACCTTATTGTAAAGTGTTACCTATTGTTCTTTATAATGCTTTTGCACTTTAATCTGTTTGAAACAGTTGTTTAATACATTTTTGTGTATTGTTTTCTTGTATTTAAATGTTCAGTTCTTTTTGTTATAAGAAAAAAGTTATTAAACCTGTTATATTATGACAACACTGTTATTTTTTTAATATGTATTTTTGAATAAATTGGTTGAAAGAATGATTCACTTACAAAGACAGACATTTACCGTAATGACGTAAACTGCAAAAAAATTCTCTGAAAAATTCCCACTACTAATAAATATTTGATATAATTTACATGTGAAATTTACTAGCAATTTGAGTGAAAATATTTTTTTCCACTGTGTTTACACACACACACACACACACACACACACACACACATATAAATAAGCAAGACAAGAAATATAAAACAGAAGGAGATAAACGGATAAATAGACAAGACGTGGGAGAATGTACAAGGTAGACAACAACTTGGAAAGGAAAGAGAACCACCTACGAGAAAGTGTGCTACTGGGCGAAACGAGTAACAAGTAGCCGAGCAAAAATGAGGAGAAAGTTAGATAATAAAAGTGAATAGGGAGAACTGTGTACCTGCCATAAGGAAGAGGAGTCCAGACACATGCTGGGTGAGGCTCTCCTCCCAGAAAAATCCCACGGCGGCCACAATACTTCCACACAGCATCACGGCAGCAGCCATGCCCAAGAACCCCGCCGTGATGCGCCGCAGATCTGAACACCGTAAAAAAAACACACTGTTTCCATGACTACCGCCCACTTAGCCAACAACACTATACAGCTATGGGTAACACCTTATCTTTAGGAACTTTCACTGAGCTCAATAATCGCTTATGACTCCATGCATAAAAAAGTTTTAGAGCTGCTGATTGCAGATATTGATTCAGTACATTTAACTATATCACATTATAGAATCTGATTGGGACACATGCACGGAGGAAGAAAAGCTTAATTAGGAGGCATTTTAACGAGGGCTGTAATTAAGGTTTGCAGGCTCCCTCAAGACTTGCTAAGTTACAACATCATAAGAGCTAATAAGATTCCTTCCAACAGAAAATGACATTTGACCAAGGTTGTGTACACAAAACAGTACCGTGGGGCACATAATCATCTCATGGAGATGCAAGAAAAGGTTATGATTACATATTCATGAAAAGGCATGCAATAACCGCATTAGCACAAAATACATGAGCTGTATTCTTATTTGTATAATGGATAATAGAAACCAATGACTGTCTATCTTAAAATGTAAGAAAATCAAAGTGCTCGACTCTATTTTTACAATAGTCTTTAGTAACGACACACTTTTATTTGCTCTGTGCTATTGCTAGTTGATGGCATACAGAGCACTGGTTGAGGTGTATTTTTAGACATTTTCTTCCAGCAGAGAAACACTTTTAAGAAAAAACTTTTAAAAGCTATTGCTTTATATTTCTCTTCAGTTTTTACATCTAACAGTACCTTCATAATGGGTAAAAAAGAAACTTAATACACTGTAAAAATGTATTTTTTCGAAGATTATTGAAGTACATTCTACAAGAAAACACTATTTCTGTCTTTCTACTTCAAAATGTCATGTTTAATTCAATGTGTTACTTGTCGTTTCTTTGTATTTGTTTATTGTATATTAGCAATTTCTGACCAAAATTTACACCATAATTTGTTCAGTGTAGTTTTTCAGCACATATTTTCCAGATAAAACTGCATAAGTATTTAGAAAATATTTTTTAAAAAGTGTATCTGCCTTTATATTTAGGGCTCCGTCACAAGGGAATTATTATATTTGAGGGTCCATAACATCCTCAGCACTAACATACTTGGACTAAAAGCCAAAAAAATCTTTAAAAATAAGAATTAAATGTCAATTACATGCTTCACGATCCACTATATTTGCTATAATAATACCCAGTAGCATGTTCATTTTCTACCCAAAATACATTTTTACTTGGTAAAATCTAGATCCTCAGTGCCGTCCTTCCAGCTACAGTTGCTTCAGATTTTTTCAATATACATGTACAATGTGTAAGCACTGTACAAATGAATTTAACTGATTTTAGTATCATACTCACAATCAAATTATTGTCAAAACAAATATTTGCATGGCAGGCGTCATTTTTACATGTGCATGGTTTTCTCTATGCAAAGCACACTTAACTCCAGCTTGCATGCACTGCTTAGTATTCAATGTGTATCAAGAGCTGTAGAAGGCGGTGAGGAAGCTTTGGGCGACTTACGTAAGAGGTGCCACTCGTCCTGCTGTATGGTCCTTGTCAGGTTGAGAGGGATGTTCCTGAGTCTAATGGGTTGGGAGAAATGGTACTTGACAGATGTGCATCGGTCTGCAATACCTGCACAGGGATCACACACTGGTTTAACATGCCTGACCAAAGGACAAACTCTGCCCTTCAAATGCAGCTTTGCAAAGATCTTACCAATGAAATCCCTCCCAAATCTTCTGGCATGTGATACTAGTTGTTCATAAAAACTGCTTAAATATCCTTGCAGTCTTGTTGCTGTTATAATGTTTGCACTAATCTCTGCTACTCTATTTGTTTTGTTTGTCTTTCTCTGGACGTTCCAGCACTGGGCCAAGAACAAGCATAGAGCCAAGCAATGCTGAAACACCCGCCTCTCCGACAGAGTGACCTTCTGTCATTGTTTCCGCCTGGGTTCACACTACACCACGCAGATTTGGCTGGCGTTGTGAGCTAATTCTGAGAGCTGTATTGAGACTGCAGCGATTATGCAGCAAGTCTGAGATTGATAGTTAGGTACAAAAAAACAAAACAAAAAAAACACTGTCTGGAATTATAACGTGGAGATGCGGTCAGCTGCATAGCACTTCATTCACTCTGAAAAATGAATTCAGTCTGGCTAGATCCTATCAGTTGCTTAGAAATGTGTGGGTGAAACTGAAATGTGCCTTCCTTGAATTGACTGCATTTTAATTCAGAGCCACGCCAACGAGAAACCTCGGAAAAAGGCTAGATGTGCACTTCTTCTGTATTCACTGATAATGAATTCAACTCTGTAGGTTTTCTCAAAGTGGTACTAAGTTGCAGCCATGTATTTTATTGAATACTAAAACTAGTATTCCCAACCTGTTGACCAATTTCCTATGACTTTTACAATCGTGATTACTGCAAAAGGATGATCTATATATCTGTCTGTCTGTATATCTATCTATCTATCTATCTGTGTTCATGAAAGAACACAGAGAGGCAAAATTATTTTACAGAGTTCTAGCTGTTCTAATAGTGAATTTTAAATGTAATTTAAATTTAACAAAACTTGTACTTTCAGGGTTTCCATGACTGTTAGAACTCTGTAAAATACATTTGTGTCTCTTTGTTCTAGCTTATCATGATCAAGCCAGCTTGAATTGTAGCTTTAAACATGAGCACATGGTGCTAGCAACACCATGGTCATGGGTTCAATTCTCAGGGAATGAATGAACCGGTAAAATGTGTGAATGCAATGGAACTTACCATGGTGCATTCAACCTGAGCTGATTTCATTGTGATCTGATGAGAAGCTCTTTAGAGTGCCTCTCTTCTTTGATGGGCTGATTAGGGGACTCACGGTAATAGGCTGTGTCACAAATCAACGCCTGGGTGCTGAAGGTCAAGTGATCTGTGTGACTTTGGGCTTGATTTAAATGCAAGGTGTCACACGGCTTCCGCTTTTAATCCTGACATGATCAGATCTCTGTAATCTGTATTGACTATGAATCATCACTCATTTCCTGTGCCTTTTTTCACCTTGAGACTTTCATCTCTTTCAAAGGAAACTTTTGCAGAACAGCTGGCTTGGTTGGCTATTTAATAAAGTTTTGTTCTGTTGAGATCTATCATGCATGAAATTGATTTGCAGAAAGTGCCTTTGCAGTAAAATAAATAGGTCAAGAGAGAGAAAAAAATGGCAGGCACTAGTGTCAGCAAAAAGTCCATTAAGCTTAAGTTCGGATAAGTGTCAGAACAAAAAGGATTAAATCGATATTTCTTCCAGGAAACGAGTCTGCATATGCAAAATACTCATCCACACTCACCTATGTTTTTGACGCAACACACTATACAGACCATCATCATCATCGCTCACAAATCCAAAGTCTGCACATTTAACAGAATCTGAACTAGCGATACGAACTGGTTCTGTTTCGATTCCTTAACGATTCAGTTAACCAATATGTGTGATATAATTTCCCATTTCAAATTTAAGCAGAATAAACTTATTGCAAAACCCGTTTTCCAAGACTTTTACACAGTTTTATCTTTATATAGTCGGCATAATTAGGCAATTCAGTCCTAACGATATATTTTTTTTTTAAAAAAACATTAATTTAAATACCAATTGTCAAAACAAGATTCAGAATGTGTATCTTTAAATGCATCTTATCATAAACAACCAAGCTGCATTGATTTAAATCTCACGAGTCTTGAGTAACAGCAGCGGGTTAAAACCTCTCCGACTGATTTATAAATGTTTTGATTCACTGAAAAGAACCAGCTCATAAGAATCATTTGTTCGGGAATGTTGCTACTCCGGTCTCGCTGAATATCACACACTGAAAATAGTCGGCTCAATTGAATCATTCATTCGGGAATCGGAATGCATTATAGGCACCCTATTTTAGTGAGTTAACTAAAAAGAATCGACTCATAAGCGTCATTCGTACGAGAATCGGACTACTCTAGTCGCGCTTGTGTGTTCGCGTTAGATTCAGTGCAGGAAATACTGTTTGTAGTAGGCTAGCTGTAGAAAGAATAGCTACACGTTTGAGAACTCTAAAAGAAATGAACTCGAAAGTCGTTCGGTTCTGGTAGGCTACTTTAAAAAACAGAACCGGTTCTCACCCTAGTCAGAGCTGAGTACACGTTATAGCTCTGTGCAGGGGCGCCGTAAGGGGGGGGAAAGTTAGGACGATTCTAAGGGCCCGACGATAGGGGGGGCCCCCCGAGGGGGAAACGTGATTTCTACCGTCAATATCCCTGTCCATTCCCTGGAAGTAGCATTTCCTCCAAAGTCCAGAATAGGTGGAGAAAAGCGGGCGCCCGCACTCCGTCTCCAAAATGCCCATGCCCAAAATCGCTCTCCAGTTCTCCAGCAGTTCCTCCTCTCGACTCCCTACATGGATGGGCTTCATGAGAGCCAGGTTGCGCTTCGCATTCCCACTGTCCACCAAAGGCAGGTGATAGATGGGCATCTCCCTGTTCTTCTGGTCGTTGGACTCCGACCCGTATTGGTCGCAGTTCTCCTTGTGTCTCCTGGTGTCGGTTTCGTACCAGTGGTCGGTAAAGATCGCCGTGACCAGCAGCATGAGCGCAAGCAGGCTCATGGACAAGCTGATCGCCGTTACAAGAGCCCGTTTCTCCATGTCTCCAACATCCGCGCAACTCACTCAGTCATCTCTCAAGTGAAGCGTACTTTCCTCGCCGTTTCCCGGGACAATGTACGGCTTTGAGCAGCGATCTGTCATTACAGGTGGATAAGCGGAGTGTGTCTGCGCTTGCGGTTCTGTGGGCATCTATATGGGGATGCGCGATGGCCGTGCGTGTGTGTTTACCTGCACTCTGTTCGGCGTTTGTGCATCTTCATTTATCCGCAGTAACCGCTTGTTCTTCTTTCCTTTTTCCTGAGAAGGATGATGCATCCACGTAGCACAAGATTTCACCGTGCAGCTGAACGCGCGTGTGGGAATGTCAAGGTTGCTGTGCCAACAATAGCTAAGGGTGTGTCAAGGAGACAGGCAAGGCGGTTTCCTGCGAGCGCGCGACTGAACTGTTGTGATGATGATGATGATGATGACTACAGTTTGACCAGCCAAACATCAATGCTGCAGAAGAACATTATGCAAACTCAGGAACTTCATTAGACTGCAAAATCTTCTGAAGAAATGCTTTCTAGTATGCTCTAGTAACAAACACAAAGGTATTTGTGGGTCAGTTATGTCTGATAAAAATTAAATCTTTTAAAATAAATTTTAAACCATATGTGCCAAGTAGAAAAACATTATTTGTGTCCATGTTGGTTTCATACCTTTAAAAACAATTTATACCATTTATACAAAAAGTTTGTTTTATTTACTTTTAAAAATGTAATGAAAATATTTCCCTTGTACCTTGGGGGTATTCAGCTTTATCATTTGGTTATTTAGTTTTCAGACATATTTTTCAAACTTTTAAAAAAAATATATAAATTTGTGTAATATTCTATAAAGTTTTTATATGGTTAATTAATTAGAAACACAAGTGACTTTTCATAACAAGGTCAAAATATATTTATATGCATTTATACATTTACTGTATATGCATCTATGTACATTAATGTCAGACCGATTATCAGACCAAAATTTGGTCATTTTACATAATATAGTGTACATTTTCCCGTTCTAAATATTTATAAATAATCAGTATCAATATTAAAATATATTAAATATTAATGTGTATAATATTTATAATATTAATATTAAAATATATTCAATATTAAATAAAATATAATATATTACACTGTAAATAGATAGATAGATGATAGATAGATACAGTATCTATCTATCTATCTATCTATCTATCTATCTAATAAGAATCTTCTAAGCAGTTGAGTAGAAAAATGATGTATAAAATATAGAGAATAATGGAAAATTTGTACAATTATGGTCATTGCATAAAAACCTGAACAGTGGATTGGAAAACACATCTAGAACAGCCAGGAAATAATACTTGTCTAAGCTATACAGGCCAACTGTATGTGCGTCGGTTGTTTGATAACTGCCATCATGCTGAGACCTTGATCTGTGCCAGTGCATGCTTTAATAATCAGTCAATAAACTGCATCCTGGATGTGTGCCTGGCATTTGAGAAATAAATTAGACTGAATGGTCCTGGCTCATAAAACCTTCATAACAACCACATGGTGTAAGTACAAATGTGTTCAGAAGCTCACTCTTGGCACACACTCCTCTGTGATTCGGAAATAAATAGCGCTGAATCACAATCCTGTCTGAGCTGAAAGAGAAGAAGATGGAAGAAGAAGTATGAGACTGTTTTGTAAGTCACAACCACATGGAGAATCTTGACAACTGTTAATTTGTCAACTCTCTGTGATTTGTCACATATTTGGAGAGATATATGTGAGAAAACAGACCTCAAACTGCCTTGTGTAACTCCCAAAATGAAGAAAATTCATGTAGAAAACCACAACCCATCAATATTAACATTTCATACCAAAATATCATTTTTCATACAGAAAACAACAGTGAATAATAAATAAATAAAACAAAAATGCAAAATGATCTAACAGTGAAGGAACATTTCTGTACATAATCACACTGTAAGTTACACTGGAATAGGAAAGAAATGTTTTAAGATAATCAAAATCAACTGCTCCTTGCTTTAATTTTAAATAAATAAATAAATTCTAATTTATAAAACATTTGAATTCCTGGTTTCTCTTTTTGGTGGCCAAAAGTAGACCTCACTTTTTAAGATTTTTGACTTTTCAGTGAAGTCATCTTATGAGTTGAACTTCTTGCAAGAAAGGTTAGTCAGTGACAGAGCTAAACTTTTGCTTTTTGTGTCATATGTTGAATGAAGTCAAAGTTAAAACATTGTTATAAATTAATCTAAATAGGTTAGATTATTATAAATGTACATTATCAATCAATAGTGTATCTGTTTTTATTAAGTTCACTCTGCAATGTAGGACTAATATTAAATATATATCAAATCAAGACAAACAAAGTATCAAACCAGTGTCACTCAACGTCAAAACAAGAAAATGAATTAAGCAACGTGCTGTTCTAATAGACTGTAAGAATATTACAGACTCGATTTGTGCAAAATATTCCTCAGAAGCAGGTTAGCTTCTGGTGCGCCTATGGTCATCTGACCCAGCCCATCCTCCTCCTCTCTTCATCCTCCCATTCCAGGCATTCTCTGCTCTACCAGCGCAGCGCATGCGCACTGGAGCTCACGGGAAGCCATGTTAAAGTTACAGTCAAGTACTGAGAGTGAGATTCCCTTCTGACGCCGTATGTTTATTTTTTTCCGTTTTTCTCCTTTCGTCCGTGTCAGGGCCCCCAGCAAATCTATCATTGATAGTCAGAGGCCGGAGTCCCCACGATGAACTCTAGTTTCGATCTGTCCAGGCGAAATCCGCAAGAGGATTTCGAGCTTATCCAGAGGATAGGCAGCGGGACCTACGGGGATGTTTACAAGGTAAAAATGTGTTTTCTACCAACAAGGCCCATGTTTTGGACATTGTAGTCCACATTTAAAGGGCCAGATCTTTAGAATAAAACCAGTGTGAGGCATATGGGAGTTTAAATGTTTTAGAAATGCAGTCATAAAGATTGTACGTCTCTGAACTGGACCAGGACACTGATCACTTAAAGCTGTACACAGGAATTTTTTTAGCGAATTATTTTTTATACACTAATCGCACTATGAAGTAATATAATTAAAATGATGTACACTCATATAATATGAAGCCTGAAAACCAATCAGTCTTCTAGTAAAAGCTGTTTTATTCTACATGGAGTGGGTCCCACATGGGCACCGCCATGTTGACATCACATGACCGTACCTGTCATGGAGATTTTGCAGTTACTAATTCAAATGAAAAACAACAAGAATATATTTACTCTTTTGAAGAAATTTTGACTATTACTGTTTACTATTTGAACTAAATTCACCTAGCAAAAAGGTGTCAGTATAAAGTACTTTACTGGTACTATTGATTCAAATAAGAACAAAAACATAGGTTGCATCTGAAATATTCATTGTCTACTAATTAGTAGACGAAAAGCAGCATGTGAAAAAGCAGTATCTGAATTCGGTATTCATAAAACTAGTTGTAAAGTACTCAGATTTTGTTCCTTGAGGCCACGGGCCAGAGGATTTGTGAATGTCAGTGAAGTGACGCAACTGACAACGAAAATCGCATGACATTTTCTGACCATCAGTCATCATAAATCATCATACATTTTTGTTGAAAGTGAATGGTGACAGAAGCTTTCATTCGGCCTGAACAAATGATGACCAAATTGTCGATTTTGTATGAAGTTTCCACTTAAGAAATACACCATTAGCATCAAAACACTGTTCTGCCAAACTCTGTAAACATTATGTGGTTGAGGCACACTCATTATTGCAATATGTATTTGCACATTTTACATGATTTCATGTCAACTTACTTGATTTTATTCCCAGTTTCCTGCACCTCTGAATGAGTGTGACTGAATAACATTATTGTGTGGTTTTGTTTCAATGTCACTCCCATGAGCTGTTGCAAAATTGTGCAAGACATGACAAATATTTGCGCTTAAGTTTGTGGTTGTCTCTGAAACTAACCCAAGCACTGCAGAAAGATCAGTTTGGTGACAGCTGGCTAGTTAATCAGTGATGCTGTTGTCCAGAGCGGTTAACTTGAAAGTGGTGTGAATTGTGCTGGATTATCCACAGCTTTATCTGAGTAAAGCTTAAGCAGTAGGTCAGTGTAACCCTGCAAGCCTTTCACCTGTCAGTCAAGGGTTGCACATGGCCTGCTTTTTACATGAATGAATTATATTTAGTCTGCATTCGTCTCATCTTCAGCATAAGATCAGCGTGTCATACTTTATTTGTCAGTAGAATAACAGTGTATTATCTGATAGAGCGTGTTATAGGATTATGTAAAAGATAAGTAAAATTCTGTTTATGCTGATTGGATGGATTTTAGATAACAGATAACGGATTATGTTGGCTACTGTCTGGTTTAACAGCATTGAGTGCAGTTCAGCTGCGCAGTTATTTACAGTCCTTGGATGTTTTTCTTCGATAAGCAACTGTAATCTAGAAGGTAACCGAATATTGTAGATTGCAGGAGATGGTCGTTGAGAAATCCACATTGATTGACCGCTATTCTGAATATTGGTGGGTATGTGGCCTCCTCAGTGTCTGTGGTGGTTTAGTGTAATTAATGTTTTTTTTTGTCGAGTCAGTCGTGCGGTACTTAATGTCTAGACAGTTGTGTTCAGAATTTGTGTGGTAATTCTTTTTTAGGGTGTTTGCAACAGATTTGAATGAACTCTTAATTGATTAGCTGTTTTACTGGTGCATTTAGTGGCATATGAGTACATGTATATAAATAAATGTTGACATTTATTAGACTTATTAGACCAGATGTTTATAGCTTTTGCTCACAATGTTGACAAAGTTAAAGTTGGCATGGAAATTCTCCTCATGAACAATCATGAACAAATTCATGTTATTGTGAACAATTCATCCTGTTCCTCTCTCTTTTAACCTTATAATTCTTAATCAAAATATCATAACTTGATCTTCCAAAGAAAATGGCAGACTTCTTTCCATTGATGTTTACTAGACTTTTCCGATTATTTATGTGCTCAACTTTAAAGAGTTCACCCAAAATGGAAATTCTGTTATTATTTATTCACCTTCATATCATTACAAACTTGTACGACTTTCTTTCTTCTGTGGAACACACACACAGAAATGTATTTTAACTATTTTTGTCCATACAATAAAAGTCAGTGGGCTGCAAAGCAACACTGGACCCCACTGACTTTCATTGTATAGACAAGCAATAAACACAGAAGCATTTTTTTCAATATCTTGTGTTTCACAGAACAAAGTCATGCAGGTTTCCAGTGATATGAAGGTGAACAGACTTTTTGTGGGGGTGAACTAACCTTTTAATGTTTTACACAAAACCAATTCATTCAAAGCAGACCAGGACATTAGCTTTAGCGTTGTTTACTGATTTAAATACCACACCGTTTTCAACAGGTGTTTCTCTATGTTTGTTTGTCTAGTGGGTCTTCTTGTTTTTCTTAACAGTTTGAAGTAAATGTAATGCCAACATGCTCCTGATGGATTTTAAAGAGCTTGAAAGCATACAGAGATGTAAAGTATTGATTGAGCAAAGAAAGTAAGTATTGAACAAAAAGCCTGCTGCATCAAGGGTAAGGATATGACTAATTACCCAGTGTAATCACTTTATATTGGCTTTGTGTCAAGCCTTGGTGGGGCTATTTTGATAGTTCTGTGGCTTGCCTGCATTCGAGTGGTTCTGTATTGATTCCATTTTTACGTCTATGGTCTGAGGAATCGCCAGCGAGCGATGGAAAGATGTGTATGTGTGAGGATGAAAGCGAGAGTGAGAACCTCATCTGTAAAAGAATGAACGCAAGTCTAAGCTGTCGTGTGAGGTGGAATACATTGTGATCGAGTTGAGGCAGAATTGATTACTTCTCTTTCAGAAGGTTGCTGTGGAATGACGATTGTGTAAACAAATCTCTCGCACGACACTGTGTGTTTGTGACTTCTAATGTGTTTTTCCTGGCCTCCTTTACAGACACAGATTTCTTTCTCTCGCGGGAAGTTTGGCTTCTCGCCTCATGCGTTCGCTTAAAAAGGCTAGGTCAGTCTAAACAGTAGTTCTGACTCTCTGCTGGGCTGAATGCAGGTTGATTTCGGTCCAGACACTAAAATGCATCGGATAGAACAAAAAGGGAGATGTTAGTTCTTGTCAGCAGAACAAAATCTGTTTATTTCTGGCCCGAGAGGTTTGATTTCACTTGCGTTTTGAAGAATGAACAACTCTAACGTTGTTGCATATAGGCCTACCTCATTTGGTGAAATCAAGTCAAATTAGCTTACAGTTTTCCTTCTCAGTGGGATTTCTTGTCTTCATGCAAGAAACATCCATCCCAGGCCTTGGTTTGACCTGACTGGAGGGTTTTATTGTGGATTCAATTCACAATTCCTCCTTTATTTGGTTCATCTCTTTCATTCTTCACATCCGGGAAGTCTCGTGTTGCCCTTAAAGACGAAAAGCAGTCATCCTGTCACTCCTGATTGCATTAGTCACCTTCAATCACACAGATTACACAGGAAGATGGTTCTCCAAGTGGCCTGCATCATGCATTTGTGAAAACATTCTGACAGGATGAAATTCAAGATGATAGAGTTTCCATGATATGTGTGCCCTATGTGCGTAGACCTGCTGTGCAGCTGATGTGAGGGCATTTCTGAATTGACTTTGTCGGGAAAAAATGATCATTAATTATTCACCTGTTTCAACAGCTGGGCACTGCTCCATCCTGTAATACTATCATGCTTCTGAGATTGGTATCGGCTAGTTTAGGGACATACTCACAATCTCTGACTTTCAATAGTCCTGACTATATAAATATACTCCGATAAATAAGATATATGGGGAATTAACTGGAATAGTCTAATATTGATTATCACATAGAAATGAATTGAACCATGTAGGCTATCAGTATACCTAAATCGAGCATTTATTTTATTTACCTTGCTGATACTGTTGATTCATCCTCTCTTTCTGACATGTTGAGTCTATTTTACAAATAATATTGTTTTATAGTTTAATATATTTTAAAATGCAATTTATGTCTGTGATGCAAAACTTAATATTTAGCTGTCATTGTACTCGCATGCTCCCTCACAAATCATTCTGATAAGCTGATTTGGTTCTCAAGAAACATTTCATATCATTATCAATTTTGAAAACAGTTGTACTGCTTCATTTTTTTGTGGAAAGCATGATACTTTTTTATATTGATCATTATTTGATGAATAGAAAGAACAGCATTCATTTGAAATTGACTTTTTTTTTGTCTTTACTGTCACATTTGGTTAATTTAATGCATCCTTGCTGAATAAAAAGTATTAATTTCTTAAAAAAAAACACTCACCCCAATTTATTTAGGGGTATTTATTGCCATTATATAGACCATTCTGTTTTCTAAATGGTAGCATCTCTATCAAATATTTGGTTAAGCCTACACTTTAGGGACCAATTCTCACTATTGACTGTTGCTTATTAGCATGCATATTACTAGCATATTTGACTGTTTATGCATACTTATAAATCACATATTAATGCCTTATTCTGCATGAGCATATTTTAGACTCTTAATCCTACCCAATACCTAAACTTAACAACTACCTTACTAATTAAGCAGCAAATTAGGAGTTTATTGAGGAAAAAGTCATATTAATAGTTAAGCAATAGTGAGAATTGCTCCCCAAACTAAAGTGTGACTGAATATTCATATATCAAATATTCATTTACAGGTTTTGGAAGTGCTTTGCTTTGGTTAGTTCCCTTTCTGCAAGTTGCTTTTTGATGGTGTGAAGCATTTTCGTACCTTTTCTCTCTTGTTTTTGTGGCTGTTTGTTCAGAGAGGTGTCAGACCATCGTGGCTAGGTGGGCAACCAGGACTCATTAGTCAGAGAAAGTCACAGACCTCGAACCTTCTCCCTGAGGAAACCTTGAAACACCTCGCAGGAGTCTCACAAAGCTGAGGTCAACGTACTCCAGCCATCACACATTCTTTCTTTCATCACTTTTTGCAAGAAGTCATTGTCAACACCTTTGCTTACTCTCATGTGTTTTATGCCTTCACGCCTTTCAGAAATTCACAACAAACTGGATTACATGGTCTCTTTTAATAGAATGTCCTTGCCATCTAGCCTACTTTTGAGCGGCCTTGAGATTTCTCCATATTCTGGAGACTAAAGCAGTTTCAACCTCGCCGCATCCTTTCAATGAGTAAGCAGAAATACAGATCTGCATGACAGAGTGATCTACTGTCCTACAAATGTGGCCGTGGAGAGAAATTGTATTCTCCCATAGTGAGCATGAGCGACTGATACTCTACCTTTGTTTGGACAAGAATGTGATTTACTTAATTATGTTGGTAGCAGAATTAGAGGTTATTAGACAGCTAATCGACCGTGTTGTAGTAATGATTCATATGTGCAAACTATATTGTTAATGGGAGACTCAGAGAAGGCAGTCGTCTCGGTTGTACTGTAGTTTCATAATCACGTTTTAGCAGGCACGCTTCTGTCGGCGCGCACGAGAATTCTTGATGCATTATGTGCTCTGCGTTTAACTGCAATACAGCATGAATAATGAATCCGATGAAATGTTTGATAACACCAGCGCAGGAAAGACATTAGAGAGGAAAACGGGTTGTTTATCGGAGGTCAGTGCCGCATTGGCACAGTAAATTGTTAATACAAGGCATCAAATTTGCCAGGCAGTGCAGAAAATGATTGGCCTAGATTCGGCTGGTCGGGGGCCAAGCTTGCAGTGATTTATCCGCCTCTCTGTAATTACCTGACATGGCAGCAGCTCGCAGCCCCACTGCGTGCTGCACCTGTGCAGGTGGAGCGCTCGGCTGTTGCTCTGCGCCTCAGCAAAAAGGGCATAGGAGAGTTTGCGTGTGGAAGTCAAAGGGTTACGCTCAGGGAGGCTGGGTTTTAGAGGGATAGTTAACCCAGAAATGAAAATTCTGTCGTCATTTACTGATCCTCAAGTTATTCCGAAGCCGTATGAATAGGGCTGGGCAATCTCCAAAATCACCAAAATCTTGTCACGATAAGTTATTTTATTTCACGGAAATGATATATATCATGATATAGTTATTTTTGCTTTAAATAAGGTCTTTATGATATCAAAATTTTTGATACCATTGAAATTTCACCTTGTCACCAGTGTCAATATCACAAAAAACTAATACTAGCCAAAAATAAAAAAAAACAACCTCAAGCTCACTGAAGACAAACAGTCAGCGATTAAATAAGGAGCTGATTGCAAGCAATAGGACAAAAAAACTACAGTAGAGCAAATAAATAACAGATGCTACATACATAGTATAAAGTAATCAAATGTATAAAAATACTGCATATTCTTTGCCTTGTAAATTAAATATATATTTCTTCTTATTAAAGTTTCAAAAGTGATTTAATCAAGAGCAGTGAGGGATTTTCTCTCTTTTGTTATGTAGGGCTGTCGCGATAACCGCAATATTGCAATACCGCGCTATTGACGAGCATAACCGCAGAGGAATGCAACAACCGCAGCAACTGCGATATTTGCGTGTTTTCTTTTTCGTAAGGTTACGCCCCTCTCGTTTTACACTTAGTGCATGTGTACTGAATATTAGTAATGATAACAATGCGTACCATGCTGATTTGTACAGAGGCTCAGTAAATTTGCACTTAACAAGCCTAAACAGACAGCGAATGAGAGAGAGATCGACTGATCGCGTGCGATTACCTGCGTCTGTCCTTCAGGCCGAGTCATGTATATTTGTGAAAACAGGTTGTCATGTCCAAGGAAAGTGAAATCTGTCTTAGCATCGACGCATTGCTGGACAGCTGAGCCTTTAAAAGTGGCGCTCAAAGTTAAAATGATTTCAATGTAAATTTCATTACATAACGTATCTCTTTGAATGAATCAGCATTTTTGAATGTGCAGTTGAATGAACGGGTTAAAGACTCAGTTAAAAACAGTCTCTTGACGCCACCTTGTGGCGAAACAATGAAACCGCGCTGACTGACAGCCTGTCTAGAACACGCAGGTGAAATATCAACAGAAAAAGTATCTTGTCAGTCAGATTCGAGGATCAGAACTAACTGTTTTATATATATATATATATGCTAACAATAGACTGACGACTAGACTAACTTTATTGTCAGGTTTATGTTTTGCTATGTGGACCGTTATTTTGTCATTCTCTTCTGTTTACTTCACTTCCTGTTTCAACGCGATTTAGTTTCGGTTTCATTGGTTTCTGAATATGACCTCGTTACGTCATAACACATACACACCCTGATTTTATATTTATATATATATATATATATATATATATATATATATATGCGGTAATACCGCATACCGCGCTATTGAGCAACTGAAAATTACCGCAAGGGAAATTCCTTAACCGCGACAGCCCTATGATTAACATGAATGACAGGCAGCTGGAATATTAGACTGCTGTAACTTTAAGAGCTGCCCAGATCCAAAAAACTGTTACACGTGTATTTTCTTTCTTTCGTTTTCTTGTTTACTAGGAAAGTAATCGATGATGCAAACTTCAAAAAGAAAGCAGATCAAAGTTCTACTGTAAAGCAGCTGTAACCAGATAATAGTGTTATTATTCAGCTGCAGGCAATTTAGAGTTGATTCAGTTCCGTTCAATAACAGTGTAAAGTTCATTCATTATGAAACAAGTTAAATTCAGTGATAAGCAGCTCTACTGGCTTGTGTTATTTTTTTAATTAATAATGATGAAACATTATTGTTATTTAACAAATATTTTAATAAAAACAATCATAAGAAAATAATATTTTATTATTAATATATTATTATTTTTTAATTCTATTAATATATAACCATAAAATATTTAGTCAGAGTTTGCAGTCCTATGAAAGCACAGCAAACCTGGAAATAAAAAAGGAAAAACAAAAACAGATTTCAAATCAGAAAAATCTCAGTTTTTTCCCCAAACTGTGGAGCCCTAACTTCACACTAAATATGAAAGGTGTTTTTTTTATGTGAGATATAAAGTTAAATTATGATAACATGCATCATCTTGTGGCTATACTTCTGAAACAGTGAGTATTTTTATGTTATGAATCGGCCCTATTTAAGTGTCTGTCATCCAGATTTTTGCTTTATTTAAAGAAAAGCAGTGATAAGTCTAAATTAATTTTTGTGGTAATCAACATTATGGCACATTGAGCTTAACTTGTGCTGAACCCCGAATCTTTCTTTAACCCGCAGAGTTATACATCAACCCATTATCACAGTCCTAAACTTCTGAAAGCAAAAAAAGGTGTAGAAAGTCAAAGTGGTCTGAATGAGTCACAGTTTTGTATACTTTTTTTATCCCACACTTTCACAGTCATCAGATCCGGTCATGCTGTTGTTGGTTGGTTGGTTCCCACGATCCTTGGCTTTCACCTTTCTTGGGCCGGTGGTGGACTCATTATAAAGGATCATTAACACATCATTTTAAACCACACCAGACAATATGACGGCCTGATTGCAAGGCGAGGTATTGACCGCTGGGCCTGGATGCTTGATGAAGTTATTGATCAGCACTAATCTGCATCCCTTCACCATGTAGAAATAAGAAGATTATCCTGGAAAGGAATTATACTTTGCTTTTCACCCAGATTTTTGCTTACTAATCATGATTTGTTCTAATTAAAAACATTTCAACAGGCAACTTCTGAGTTGTAAGTAATGGTATGTTAGAAAAAAAAAGAATACTATGTCATTATTTAATCACCCTTTTGTCGTTCTAGACTTTTTTTCTTCAGTATAACACAGAAGAAGAAAATTCGAAGACTGTTGCTTGTTGCTCTTTTACATGAAACTTAAATGTCAGTCTGTTTCACACACAAAGTTATCATATGGCTTCAGAAGAGTTGCAATATAACGCATGAATCATATGGACTACGTTTATTATAGCTTTATGGTATTTTTTTTAATGGTGCAATCTAAGAATCCATTTATTATAACTGCATGGAGATGTGCATTTCATTCAAAAGTTTCTTTTTGTCTTCCACCAAAGAAATAAAATCCTTTGTTTCTGGATAACATTCTTTAATTATATATTTAGCTGTGTTTTGTACCGATGATTCAAAGCAGGGATGTGATGTAATGTGCCGATATGACCCAACACTTCATGCATCTCGTACATGTCAATGTGACATACCAGCCGCTCTATGTGTTTATAATCTAGGTTCGATTTCAGCGCCTCATGTCTTTGAGCTGAAAGGATTCAGCATGTGGGCTTCCTTCAAAGCAGTTCGCAACAGGAATTTGAATATACGGCGGAGAATCTTCAGCCTTCTGGAGGGGAGCTTTCAGTTGTGTTTTAACATTTTTGACATGCACCTCAGAGTGAATTCTCGCACGATCCCGGCAAAGCTGTATCGCTCCTGACATCTTCGCATTAGTTACCCGGGATGTCTCTGTGTTTTGCAGCATCCTTTTCAGATCATATCACTCAGCTGCTGATGTTTTTCTGAGTTGTTTTCGATAAGCGAAATGTCGTTGAAAGATACTGATTATTAATCATGCATTAGAACTCTTCACTCCTTCCATTTGTTGACTGCAACTGTCTAGTTTAGACCAAAATAGATACATTTAATTAAATGCAATGGAATCATGTTATATTAAACTATGTTGATCAGTAGGGATATGCAAAACAACATGTTTTGAAAATCAACTAGTCATTTCCAGAATGATTAATTGACTAATCTGTCTTAAGGAAGCCCTGCATAATTAGGCTGTCTTTGGGTTTGCCTGACCTAAAGGTAATTCTAAATATGCATTATATGAAGTTGTGCTCTTTTGTTCAAATAGCTCGACTGAATGGAAGACTGTTTTTAACTTGAGATGGTGTCTTAAAAAATGCTCCAAGCAGGATGTTCAAAAAAATCATCATGTTTTTGTGTTTCAATATAGACATGCATTTTGCATCCCCATTTTTCAACAGTTTGCACCAAAAATGCTGTATTTGCCATGTCAAATAACAAATTGTTCAACTTTTAAAAATAATGCATCCCACCATTTTTGAACGTAAGAACGTGTGGAAAGCCCCCAAACACGTCCATCTGCACTATAAATAAAAAATGTTACATTTACGCTAAAATACAGGCAGTTGTGGTTGCCAGAACTTTACTGTAAAAAATATGATAGCAACGTTTTGGGTTTTATAGACTTTAGGTGCACAGTGCCATTCACACAAACACTAAACACACATGATACTGAAATAATGCAACAAACATTCATTTAACAACATTAGATGCAAGATAAATCCAGAATGTACACAACTGATAAGAAAAAACGAAGAAAAAAAACAGTTATTTCAACAAAAACCTTCAAATGGGAAGTGTCATTCAGGGAATTCTGGGAATGTCAATTTATGTTTTTCACTGTAAATTATACAATGACTTGATCTTTTTCACTTCCAAAAGCCACAATTTAACAGTATTTTACTGTAATGTTATTATTTTAATTTTACTGTATAGTAACTGTAACAGTTACTCACCGTATATTACAGAGACGTACTAACCACTTAACCAATTAACACGCTTTTACTGTAGCATTTAACAGTCTTTTACTGTTAAAATCACAACCTTTTTTTACAGTGTGTAATGAAAACAGTTTGCAATATCTGTGTTTAGAATTACATAGTTTTAATGTAAAAATACACTAAAGATGTACTTTAAAATAACAAAGAAGAACATTAAAGGAATAGTTCACCCAAAAATGAAAATCCTGTCATCATTTACTCACCCTCAAGTAGTTCCAAACCTGTATGAATTTCTTTGTTCTGCTGAACACAAAGGAAGATATTTTGAAGAAAGTTTGTAACCAGGCTGTTTTGGGGCACCATTGACTTCCATAGTAGGAAAAAAAAAAAAAAAAAACTATGGAAGTCAGTGGTGCCCCAGAACTGCTCTGTTTCCCACATTCTTCAGAATATCTTCCTTTGTGTTCAGCAGAACAAAGACATTCATACAGGTTTAGAACTACTTGAGGGTGAGTTTTTGGGTGAACTATCCCTTTAAATTGTTAGTATGGACAAACGTTTAGTACAATAAGCTACATGTTTAATTACAGATTATTTTTGTAATTGTATGTAAATTTGTACGTAATTTACGATACTATATAAATAGTACAGTAATTTTACTGTATAAAAATAAGAATTACTGTAATTTGTCATTAATGGAATAATACTTAAAATAACAGATATTGTTTGTAAATGTACAGAGTTTTGAATATAATTTAAAATAACAGAAAACTACTGTAAAAATTTGAGCGTTATTTTCCGTTAAAAAAATGTCTTTTATTTATAGTGTATGATTGCACAGTTAGCATTTTAACCAGGTTTTTTTTTTTTTTTTTTTTTTTTTTTTTGGTTAGTGGTTGAAAATATCTACTCCTTGCAGCCCAAACAAACTGTCAATGAGAATTTATTGACATTTTGTGATTCCTGATGCTTTTTTCACACAGATTTTTCTATCAAAGTGCACTTCATCAGAGTATTGTTCCTGTGGGACGCTGTCAGCCGTGGTCTGCCCGGTAATACTCGGCTCAGTCTACCCCCACCCCTTGATTTCACTGCTGCCAACGCCTAGCTGTCAGATCTCACGCTGTTGCTAGGAGAAAGAAAAAGAAATACTTTGACCACTCCGCCGATGACATCTTAATTGAATCCGGGCTAATTTTGTTTTTCCTGCTGCCACATCGTGGTTGAATAATGTCATGATGGACTGAACAACAGTGTTTTGTAACCTAAATTAGTCTGTCCATTGGTGTGGATATTGAGGCTGGCATATTTTCCTCCATCTTAATCAGTAAAGCAGTGGGTGTTTGTATTTAGGTTTTAAAGGTGATGAAACTTTCTCTTGAATCATGAAATATCGGTGCCTCTGCTCATATGACTATTCAGATTTGCAGCATGTGGATGAATTAGCATTCTGCTCATCGAGCTCTGATCAGCAGTCTTTTAAAAACCACAAGAAAATGCAAAAGTATGCACAGTCTGTGTTTACACAGTTCTAATGCAGTAAGCATCCATTCGATTGTATGTTTACCCTATTTAAACATACAATTCAGCTGTAGGTGTTATTGACACATAAACCATTGAAAATCAATGTTAATGTAAGGCTTTAAGCTAATTCTTACTCAATCAGCAGACTTGTGCAGGAAGCACCATTGCATTTATAGTTTGGCTAATTTCATGATGATTCTTTTGCTGCCAATAAGAGTGTAGTACTTATTTGTCAGTAGAATTGGAAAGATGTTTTCCAGAAAATGCAAAAGTCGTCTGCAAAAGCAGGGCTTGATGATTGCTCTGATCACATCTGAGGTCTTTCAGCCATAATAATGGTTATTAACATTGAGAGATCGGTTGAGTAAGTGCTGTTGTTTTTCTCTTTCAGGCCCGTAATGTCACTACAGGAGAGCTGGCTGCGATCAAGGTCATTAAACTGGAGCCAGGTAAGAATATCTCTTCCTTTTCAGACGAAACCGTCTTTGTTCTCATCTGGTGTCTGTGATTTTATTATCGTACTCTCTCTCTATACACTTCTAGACAGACTTTTTATTTAGGGGTGTTCAAGCAGATTTCAACCTGATCTCATGACGAAAACGTACCTGTGGGAACTTTTTCGCAAGAGGTGAAATATGTATTGCCATGTACGTTTCCTGACATATTCAATGTGAAATGTCAATGTGAAATTTATGTGACGTTGGATTTGTATGTGTCACCACAGTTCTGACATGAAATGTCCGTTGAGTGGCGCTAGAACTCGTAGATGTTTTAAAATAACGTACCATCTGCACTACACCTAAACCTACCCGATAGTATGAACAAAAGCGAAAGTGACGTAAAAACTAAGTCCAATTCCGTGGCGGCTGAGCTACCGATCAAGCTTGTTACGTCCCAAAAGTGAAACGTATGGAGCTGTAATCATAACTGTGTACGAAAATGATTACAAGTTCTCAATGTTTTACTACCTCTAGCGTGAATTTCTGTTGGAAACTGCAGTGATATGTACTTATTGGTATGTATTTCGCATCTTGCGAAAAAGCTCCCACAGGTACGTTTTTGTCATGAGATCTGGTAGACTTGGGAAGTTTTTCACTCTGTTTACCTGTTCAAAACTGAAATTAAGTTATATTACATTTATTAAAGTAAATAATTTTGATTTTCAAATGACTTTCATATTAAATACTTTGTAGTGGAGTGGATTTCCTCCTGGGAGCCGCAAATTTGTGATCACACACTTTCTAAGTTTTTCACCAGTTATTTTTATTTTTTTCAGCTTTATTTTTAATTACCATTAACAATAACAGCACTGTTCTGCAATGTCTTTAGTAACCAAACCTTAGCTTTTGGATGATTAGACAAATAAAAGTGCCAACAACTCTAAAGTCCTTTGTAGGTCTTCGCGTTAACGTTGTGTTAATGAAGAGTTTCTCTAGTGGAGAATATGTTATAGTTGTTGATATGAGTTAAAAACATTTCCAGTTTTGATGTCGATGAAGAATTACTTGAGCATTAATGATGAGGTTGTGGGGATAGGTAGGACAAAAAAGGTTGGGAAACATTGATTTAGGAGCTGGTATGGTGAAAAGGCTAAAGCCGAGGCCTGTGTCGAGTGAGCCTTGAGCTTTCAGCAAGTGTCCTTGAGTGAGGGATTTAACCTCAGGTTGTTCTAGGGGGATTTTACCTAGTAAATGTGCTGTAAGTCACTTTGGATAAAAGCATTTGCTAAACCTTTTGCTTCCTTACTAAATGAGGGGGAAAACCAAGAACTTTGCTCTTAGTCAGTAAAGTCATTTGGAAAATTCATTCTTTGCTTCTTCCTTGTTCATGTTGGTATTGGGTAATTGTTTACTGTTTTTACATGCAAATGAAATATTTGAGCTTGTTTAAATAGAATTCATTACATAAGCTCTCTAGACCCATCAGAGTGGCCAAATGTTTGAGTTGGGATACCATCCGCTGTGTCCAGATGCACGATGGAGGTTTCAGGCTCTTGATCAAGGCAAACCCAGATTATTAGTGTCAGTGAAAAAGCTTTTGATATAAAGCCCGGACCAAAGCAGGAGATGACATCAAATGGGGTCTGGGGTTTGATACGGTTTGACAGTATCGGATATCACTATTACAGTAAAGGATGTACCTGTTTTATCCACCAGCCACCTGGATTGATGAATGACATCTTCTTGCCTAAAGGAAACCAGTGGAGTGCGACTTTCATTTTGATTTTATAGCAATTCTATTTGTTTGCTGTTTTGCTGTGCCAGCAGGACCTGCAGGAACAATAGCAGACCTCAAACCTTTTTTTTTTTGCTGGTTTGAGATAAAAACCCACAGCCTTCTCTTTTCGAGGGCTTAAATCCTTTCAATGTTCAGGACAGTTTCACTATGCAAAATAACAGGAATTACATGAACAAGTGGTAACCATAGTAGCATGAAAAGCATTAAAAGGGCATATTTGAACCTTTGGGAAAATCTGAATAATTGGAATGTTCTCAGGCACTGAACAAATGTGTTATCTTCCAGAATGCCTCTTCGTGGTTGGGATGTTTAATTAACATTACTGGCAGTTTTTATTGTATATATTTATTTTATTTTATGCATTTAGTGTAATATTATTTTATTGTATTACAGTCCAGTGCATTGCATTTTATTTTATTACGTTTAATGGTTTGGGCAAAACATCAGATTTACATAAGAAAAGCTTTAATTGCTTGTTGTTTCATTGCGGCTCGTATGGATACAGTAATGTATGCCACTGCTAAAGTTTTCGTAATTTTAAACTTAATTTTAAACGGTTGGTTATTTCAGTTATTTGACTTCTAATTTTGATTTTGTTTAATTTGAGCTTAATCGCAATGTGAATTTTGAGCATTTGAAGATTTTTGCACTGTTTGTAAGGGATCCCATATTAAATTATTAACAATACCTGCATTAATCCATGATATTTTGGTAGAAACTATACACTCTTGGTTACCATGGTACATTTTTGTATCAACTGTTTTTTTTGTCTTGTCCATACCTTCAAGACACCTTACTTTTTATGATGCTAATAACTTACAGGCCCTGTTTGTTTTGCACTGAGAACGATTAGGCTGCTTGGTTTAAACATTGACCAAGAATTCAGTAACCACTCACATTCATGGTTGCAGATGCATGCAGTGCATTAGTCAGCTTTTAGCCTCAGTAATTACTACATGCCTCTCATACCAGAGACGAGAGAGAATGAGAGGGGAATGGGAGTTTCTGGAGGCCCTGCTCTTTGCTTTCTCCGCTGTAGTTTGAGATAAGAGAGGGTTTTGTATGTGTGTGTGGCTTTTAGATGCCCCTGCTGGAATAGGACACGTTGCTGTGCCAGATATCTGTTAAGCTGGGTTTCAGATGTAAGAGCTAGATTTAGTCAGAGTGTTTTGGAAACACCTGCTCAGGCTTGTGTCCAAGCTGTTCATTTTGAACTGGCAGGAAATATGCACAAAAATATAGTGTACACAAATTGATTCAGTGCCTTAATCAGGGTCTTTATTATTGAAGAGTATAGAAAAACAATCATTAAATTTTAAAAGATGAATGATACATGCTGAATCTCATTTTTGTCGTTTTTGTTTCAGATCTGTGTATCGAGTGTCTTTGAATGCAAGCTCGAAAAATATAAATTTGATCTTAATGGTGCAACATGCTGATCATAGCGCCAGATGAATTATTGCAAACGTTGTTCAAAACAACAAAATATTGGGTGAAGTGAATTGTTAGTTGTTTATAGGGTTGAAAAATGCTTTTATGCCTTGCTATGACAAAATCAATAGTGATCTATATATTTTATATATATACAATTATTTATGTGTTTTCAGATCTATCTATCTGTCTGTTGGTCTATCTAAACATAATATACATATACATAGAAAGCATATTAAATGCAAGTAAAGTGTCTTTTAATGATTCAAATAACTTTTGTGAAAATAAAATGTCAAAATATGGGTGAAATAATGTTCCATCGTCATTCAGTGTAACAGATATATTTATGTAAAAATGAAACAACATACTTATTCTGACCTGTACTTATTAAAATATATAAAAGAAAGAGTGATCATACTAAATTTTGTTATATTTTAAATGATTAAAAACTTTTTTGCTGACAAATGGATAAAGCCTAGTGGTTTCAAGGATAGCAGCAAAGATTGGTATAGATTTAAAATTAAGATTAATTAGTTTTTGGAGATTGTACTTTGATCCTTAAATAGAGTTTTTATATTTTATAGCAATTGTTTCTAGCAATTTTAGTCTTTGCTCAGAAAAAAATATAATTAAACCAGACACATTCTAAAATCTGAAATGAAATGGATGTTTATTTTATACAGTGTTTTCTATAAATTCACTGAAACAAAATGTGCACTATCCATTGGCAACAAAATAAAAGCAAACCAAATTTGAATCAAATCAAATCATTGTCATTGCAAATGTTTATACCTCTGTTTATTTGCAGGACGCACACGTCTTCACTTGTGCAGCGTGTCGTTAGCTGTCAGTGGCGTGTCATTATCGTAACGGTGTACAAATGAAGGCTGTTAACTACTCGTCCGTGTACAGTAGTCACGTACCCCGAGGGCCGTCCTTTATTATGTCTCATTAATTGTGTTGGTTTGCAAGGAACGTGTGCTGCCAAGATAAACAAACAAATCAATTATTAGTCCCATATTTACCCTTACTTCTCTGGCGGGTCGGTAGGAAGTCAGCCTAATTAGATAAGGATATTAACATGGATGTCCCATAGATGTGTTTTTACAGTGATGTCTTTGTTCCTCTTTGACATCAATTTACAATTCTGATTAACATGCGCCATGTCTTCTCGACCGCATAGGCGTTTTTGTCGTTCTAACTCATTAATGTCTCTGAGCTGGCCTTTACGAATCATGGTGGGGGAGGACAACACAGATTTTTAGGATAGGTCTCCTCCCTCTCCGGCACTGTGGGGATCAGGACACGTCTTTGAGTTTTGGCTCATTAGTTTCACATAATCAACAGGGGATCGTCTGAAAAGACCCAATAAATGTGTTTGCGAACAGACATGCCAACACAAACATCAAGACCTGGGGTGAGTTTGTGTGGGGGCGTTTGGGGACGTGTCAGTGTGCAGTGAGATTTGCTTTTGTCCTGAGATGAGAAGCACAGTGACCAGGCTACATCTGGATGTGCTCTTATTTCTCTGTGTGTGTGGATTGGTTGGCTCGAGCTATGTTGGTCTCGTGCATTTCATTCAAAATTGATGAATCTATCATATTGGACTTCAGAAAGCAGCGATTTGCCACTTTCAAACAGCCCTGTAGATGGAATCAATTTTGGGTATCTTTTTCAGCCTCCTCTTTGGTGTATGTGTGAGTTTGTGTATGCAGGCTCACACATCTGATTGTGTACTCAGACGCTGGTGTGCACAGGCAAACATTGACGTGCATGTGTGGCGAGTTTGTGCACCTGCATCGGTGTGTTGCTGAACAGCAAAGGCTATTCTTACCATAAAAAGAAGGGCGACCTCATGAGCAAGCACTTAGCCTGCCTTTCCTTCCCCCTTAATGTCAGCTCGTGATGTAGCATATTCACGGTGACAAGTGCGAGCTGCCTACTGTAGGAAGTGTGGTCAGGCAAAATGTTCTCTGCCAACCAAGTGTGGACACTTAAAATCTGCAGTTTCACCGCTCTGCTTCAGATTTGTACTTCTTGGATTAGGACAGATGGAAAACCTTTATGCCCAATTGCAAAATATTTTTAGAATTTACAATAGCTGTTTTCAAATTTGATGTATTTTAAAATGTAATTTATTCCTGTCATGGCATAGATGAATATTCAGCATCCATCCCTAGTGAAAAATGAACTTAAATGTTTTTGAAAAACATTTATTTCATGCCAAGTATACTACAAATTCATTTACAGGTTTATGTACTTAATAAAATGCCCTGCAATTGTACTACTTTTAGTATACTAAACTGGTATACTTAAAGTCTGCTAAATTGGAACAACTAATTTTGTACTTAATGCACTTTAATTGTGCGGAAGTAGTGCTGAAGTCCAACTAAAGATATACTAAAGTATATTTGATTTGCAATAGTTCCACTAAAGCACAGTATACTTTAGGTACAGTTTAGCAATCTTACATTTAAAGGCCAATATTATTCAAAGATCATACAATCCTTTTCAACAGTAACATTAAAACATTTTAATATTAAAAAATGCACGAGAAATGCACAAGTAGTAATTATAATTTTTATATCAGTCTTGAGCTATATGTCAGTAAATATGTTAAATATGCAATTTGAACTATACTTAGTATGAAATAAATGTATTTTAAATATATTACTTTTTTTTTTTTTAAATTTTTAACTAGAGATTACTCCAGTCTTCAGTGCCACATGATCCTTCAGACATCATTGTAATATGCTTATTTGCTGCTCAAGAAACATACGTTATTATATTTTTTTGTGGAAATGGTGATACTTTTTTTATTTAAAGATTCTTTGATGAATAGAAAGATCAGGATTTATTTCAAATATAATTTTTTGTACCATTATAAATGCCCTTATTGTCATTTTTTTTTATCAGTTTAGTCTGTCCTTGCTGAATTAAAGTATTCAGTTCTTCAAAAAAAGGTGACAGACAGAGAGTTAGATATATTTAGTGCTAGTATCCATATTTTATTTAATCTGCAACAACATTGTGAACTTTTATGAAGATACATTTGGTCATTAACTTTAAAATGCGTCATTGTGCATTGCATGAGGAGAGTTCTCTGCATGAAAGACCTGTGACTGGCAGATCAACATGCTACTTAATTTCTCTCCAGTACAGTAGGAAATTAAATTAAATGAAATATGGAGGATGTTAACTGTGATTAAGATGATTGACAGGGCAGTTTGAACAGTGATGGGTTACACGTAACTAAGCGACAGGGTGGTCCGTTAAAGATGCAATCACAATGAATTAGCTTGCCTATTATTCTGCTACACTACAAAAAAAAAAAAGAGTACATACTTTTATCGCACAGTATAAGTAGGCAAGTTGGGATGAATCTTGTGGTTTTTTACATGATTCATCAAAGAGTCATTTACTTATGAATCAAACTACACCACCCATTCTGTATGTTTTTGTGTGCAGCCTGTTTTCTTGCCATTATTTTTCTCGTAGTCTTTTTTATTTCATCACATTCAATTCAGACTATAAACGCACTTCTTTTGCCATATAGTAATATTGATTCAGGTCCCTCTTTCTAAGCGAGTCTATAGGACTTTTCTCCCATTTTATTGCCCGCCAAGCAAAAGACGTCCTTTGGCTGTGTCTCAAAATCTAGTGAGCTACCTATCTAGACAGCATGTTTGGGCATTGTAGATGCATTTCTAGTTTAAAAGATATTCCATAGACACATAGATTTTGAGACACTGCCTTTCATCTTCCAACTTGATATTGAAAAGTCAGGACAACGTTCTGCCGCTATTCGGAATGACATCAGGTGTGTGTGCGTTTGCATGCTGTGTCTTTGTTGGCTCTGATTCTCGTAAGGCTTGTAAAGGGAATAGGAGGTGCAGGAGTGGAGGTGGGTCTGGTATTAGGCGGCTGGGAGCACTGAGGCGCTGCGGGCGTGCAGGGCATTCATTTAAAATGCATGGGCTCGGAGGTCGGCGGCCCTCAGAAATGTCACTCGCTGTAATGGGAGGGGAGAGTGCCAGAGCCCAGAGTCCCTTCAGAGTCAGATGCGTGTGTGTTTAATGCATGTGTTGGATGGTGGGTGTGTGTGTGTGTGTGTGTGTGCGTGCAGTATTGAGACTTGCATCACCGGCAGGTGCAGCTGGTTCACTGTCAACAAAGAGCTTTAGAAAAATATACTGCTGATGTATGCACAATATTAGGCAAAAGTTGGTCCAGAGTCTTACTGTAGGAAAACATGGATTAGATTTACAGACCTACAAAACAAAATGATGCTCCAAAATGTGATCGATGTGACAGGGACCAGTATGCAAAACATTTCCGCTAGGAAGCTTTATTCAGGCACAAGATAATATATTTTCGTTTGCTTGTCAGCTATTATAAAGCTTTTAGGCACAGTGATGGAAAAATTGGAAGTAAACGATCAGGGAAAGCTTGTATTTTTATATTTTCCTTTGAAAAAGTGATTGATAATCCATTATACTGATGAGGTAAATTCATTGGCCAATATTTTGAGATAGGTAAGATTAAAAGAATTGCCAATGGCTTTTCATTCATACAGCAAGTTTTTTTTTTTGTTTTTTTTTTTCTGAAAGAAATTAATATTTTTGTTTGGCAATGATGCGTTAAAGTGACAGTCAAGACATTTCTATTTAATAAATATTATTCTGAAAATTGATCAAATCTCCAAATCAGCATAATGATTTCTGATGGATCATCGCTGCTGAAAATAGTAAAAACATTTTAAAATACAACAAAATAGAAAAGTGTTGTTTTAAATTGTAATAATATTTCACAATATTAAAGTTTTTTATGGTAACACTTCAGTATATTCTCACTATTACCATGCATATTATTAACATATTGGTGGTTTATAAGTACTTATAAAGCACATATTCTGCATGGCCATATTCTTCATCCCTAATCCTACCCAATACCTAAATTTAACAACTACCTTACTAACTATTAATAAGCAGCAGATTAGGAGTTTATTGAGGCAAAAGTCATAGTTAATGGTTTGTTAATAGTGAGAATTGGAACTTGTGTAACCATTTTTAACTGTATTTTTAATCAAATAAATGCAGCCTTGGTGAACATAAGAAACTCCTTTTAAATACATAATAAAAAGTACATTTTGAGTAAATATTATCTTAAGTTTAATTTCAACTTTTTAGAATGTCTCATTGTACATTATTAAAACTAAATTCAGTGGCTTAATTTCAAAGCTGCCCATGTAGAACATTCAAAATTGTCAAGCTATTAAAAATGATCTCTTTCATCTTCATATAACACTTGACATTGGACATGGGCATGTTTTAATAAGGATTCAAAATCTGTAGCAAAGTTGGACTGAAAACACACCCGCTTGGGACATGAGTGCTAATGGGGACAGGATCCCTGCTAAATGGGTGATGGGAAATCAGACTTAAGTAAATACACCCCTCATATCAATCAAGCTTATTTAATCCCAGCACATACTTCAGCACTTTAACACTTACAACACATTCTGTCACGTCAGCGGCGCTGTTAGCCCTGCACACACATATGCGCGCTGACACGTATGTCTAGTGGAGTGACAGTTGAGCGCTTCTCCCTGACAGTCTCTCTTGCTATCCAACACCTACAAACATGCCCAAGAGCGCAAACTTGTCCCATTTCTGTGTGCGATGACATGCTTTAATAAAATTTATTCAGAATTATTTGTTATTATTCAGATTTTTGTTTCCTTTGAGCAAAACCATGACAGTGTTCGTTGCACTATATAGTTGTTTGTAGTCAAAATTCTGATTCACAGTAGTTTGTAAACAATATCTAGAAGAGTAATATTCAAGGTTACCCTCTTGTACAGTTATTTTTATTTGGGCATTGTCAAGTTAATGCATGATATAGAATATTTTATATTTTATTTATTTTTTAGTGTCGTGTAGTGTAGTGTTATCTAAGCTTAAGAAGCAGAAGTTACAATTTGTTGTTTGATATGTTATCGAAATAAAGTTTCAAGTCAATTTTCAGTCAGCTTTCTGACCTTAATGTTTGAAAATCTGACCAGAAACCAACACAATAGTTTATTGTGTCCTTTAGTACTTGGGTCTGATAGAAAACATTTCTAAATACTGTTGTTAATTGTTAATTCATGTTTGTTTATAATACTTTAAAGGCTAATATATTAGTAAATGTAGGCGTTAACATTACCAAGATTAATAAATTATTCATTTTTATTTTGTGATACTTAATGCATTAACTGATGTGAACCTTTGCAGTGGAGTCTTTTTCTTCTTGCAAAATAAAACTAAATTTTCCAAATTTGAGTCCATACAAATTCTTTTAGTTATGATAAAGCCTTTCTCAGAATACCATCTGCCTTGACTAGCAATGGAAAGCATTGCAAAACTGTACTTATAGTCTGTTTTATCTGTTTTTAATATTGTATATACCATGTGGGTAATGTTGAACTTAGAAATAAAATAGACAGTCACACTTTGCTCAGATGTCTTTTGATCAGAGTTAACTTTAGAATTTCAGAGCTCACGGATGCTTGCGACGTTGTTACTGTGTGTTTGGAGTCTGTTTATTATCTAATTAGTTTTAATTTAGTAGAAAAACAAGCCCACTCCTTTCCTTTGTTTTTGTCATTCGCTGGTGGTACACAGAGAAAAATCCTACTAATCCCTGTTCATTTTCTTCAGGATCTGTTATCTGCCGCCTTGCCTGCTCGTGTCCATGTACAGTAATGGAATTTGGCTGGGAAATTTACCAGACCTTTAGACAGGCTTAAGCACTTCTTCACATAGAAAGGCAGCCAAGATTTTTTTTTTTTTTTTTTTTGTGGCTCTCAACTGTCCATTCTCTAATCAATGCACACTTTCCCCCATCTGGCCGCTCATAAAAACACTTAAATACATAGCACACATCACAACACATACTGCATATATATGCTAACGATATTCATGTAACTGCTGCTCAGCGGGACCTGTTTTGCCTTGAAGCTGGCCGTTCTGCCCATCAGACCCTGACTTAGAAGTTCGCTTCAATTTGCATGTGTCCTGCTCAGAGATATGCATCGCTGCAACCTACACTGTGAATAGTAGGCTAGCTGCTTCCGTTTCCCCTGAAGGAGGTAAGAGGCAGTACCTCCCGCTGTCTCTCGCAGCTATCTGCCTCATATGTGCAGGGAAATGTCACTGCCTCTGCAGAACGCTCTCTGGATCACTTGCCCCGGCAGGAAGTGTGTGTCACCTGACCCCACTGCTGCGACTTCACACTTCCCTCAGGGAGCAAATGTCTTTTGCACAGACCTACACTCAAAGGACATTATGTAAAACTTCTCAAAGCTTATCCTTCCTTCAGTACGTGGGTTTGGAATGAAAACATTCCTTGGAATTGGTCCTGAATTTAAACAAGCCGACCTCACAGTCCCTAGAAAATTTTTATTTTATTTTATTTTATATATTTTTATTTCAGTGCTCGTGGATGCTTGTTGTGTTGCTCAAAATAAAATAGCATTTTTATTGCATATTTTATTATTGCAGTTTATTTTATTTCATTTTAGTATTTTATTGTCACTTGTTACATTTATGGCTGGTTAGGACAAAACCTCAGATTTATATTATGTGTATTAAAATGTATAGTATATAAACTATTTAGAAAATAGTTATCTATAAAAATAAATTAATTTAAATGTCGTGTGTAATTTTACCAATTTTGCAAAAAGACAGCAGTCATTATTTTTGCTATTATGTTTGGTGATACCATAATGGTGCAGAAATTTTATGAATACTTTGAGAAATCAAAATTTATTTTTTTAAAATTTCAGACTAGTTTACAGTTAAGGCCATTGCACACTGGCTCCGAAACTTTTGTCCGTCATAAAAAAATCGGACCAGGTTCGATTTTCTGCATTTTCAACATTTTGATAGGAAAGTATGAAAAGCGCATACGGAAATTTTGGAGTCAGTGTGCAAGGACCTTTACAATAAAACTACTGTGGTTGTATTAGATGGTAATGTTTTTCAGTGTTTTCCATTTACATACCAGGGATTTTACATGATACTCAAAGAATACCATGGTAATGAAGTCATGGTAGCTTCCAAAATGTTCTACTTTGTACTGTTTTGTAAGGGTAAATGCACTAATAAGTGACCTTTCATCTTGTAAATGCGATCATTGATGCCTGCACCCAGCTTGGGCTGTTCAATTTAATGGCGAATTACGCAAGTTAAAATATTTATCTCTGCTCCACTATGTGGGAGTAAAAGGAGTATGTTGCTAGTGTCAGTGGGAGAGAACAAGGAAAAAGCGTTAAAAAAACTTTTAATGAGCCTGCAGCTTCCATCATTAAGCAAGCAGTCACAACAAAGTGACTTTGTTCTCTCCCGCTCTCTCTTCCATCTCTCATAATCTGTCTCTCCCTCTCTCTTCCTACTTGTGTCTCTCTCTCTCACACACACACAAACACACACACACACACACACACACACATATTTATAGAGCAAAGCCAGAGATCAAGGTCAGCTCAGATGAAGTCGGGCGAGAAGCCCCCACACTAGCATTATGGGTGATTGCCTTCTCGTGTCACCCATCAGCTGAGATCACATCACTTCCAATAAGTTACATGCATGTCAGATGTTCAGTCTCTGCCTGTTACTTTGTCTTTCCCATTTTTGTTTTTCCATCTCCTCTTTTTGCTTTTACAACAACAAATATGTCTCTGACAGGAGTCAGTCCATACTCTGCCTCTTGGATTTCAAATGAGCGTTACTGGTTTAAGAGAGAAAGAAAGTTTATATGAGGGGCTTGAATCTCTATCAGAAGTCAGGGGGAAAACCACAGTGATGCATTAAGAGTCTGATGCTTTCTGAATGCTAAAGAGAGCTCAGTGCTGTATAGGCACTATACACATAAGCGCCTGAGCCTCCCCTATCGTCTTATGCATGATTAAACAAGCATCCAATGCTTCGAAATGTCGCTTTCATGAGGATTTGGTATCAGTTTTCATTAGGAACTGCTTTATTAGAGATGTTTTCTGAGACATGCATTACTATTACTATTGCAAACCTTAAATGTACATTATCCAAGCACACATGCTTGGTCAATGCATTTCAAGTGCATGGTTCTATTGTACTTACACTGCATTCTTGAGGTGAGGTATGATTTTTATTTTTATAAGTGTCTTAAACTGTCCACAAGAGGGAAAATCCCATAGAAAAAAATCGTAGTGATTGTTGGTAGGCCTGGGTTCTGGGAACCTGGCAGAATTACTTATTTGCTAACTTTCATTTGTTTGTTTATATTAATTTATTATTTAAATATATTTATAATTTAAATTTAAACTTTTAAAAATTTAAATTTTTAAACTTTTGTCATTTTCACAGAAGAATATAATTTAATATAATTTGCATTTTATTTTATTTTATTTTATTTTGTTTTATTTTAATAATGGTTCATATGTACATTTTAAATTTCCACATGGTGATATGTGTATTTAAAAACAGATT
Source organism: Tor tambroides (assembly GCA_021397915.2). Lineage (NCBI taxonomy): Eukaryota > Metazoa > Chordata > Actinopteri > Cypriniformes > Cyprinidae > Tor > Tor tambroides. The sequence continues at coordinate 66,856 of JAFVLL020012276.1, read as the reverse complement.
ACTGCAATTTTTCAAAACAGATTACTGCAATTCTAGTGGTGCATAAATTAGTTTAAGTGATCAAATATAGTTGTTTTTTATTATTTTCGATTTGTTAATGGTTACAATAAAACTGTGACGGTATCATGTATCATGGTACTGTAGGTTTTCCATTTACATATCAGGGTTTTTACAGTACATGATGCTTAAAGGAATACCACAATGAAATCATGGTAGATTGCAAGATGTTACACAAATTGGTCAACTTTTTTTCCACCTACAAGAATGAGTTAACTGAGTAACTGTCTGAGTACCTCATTGAATTGTTGATGGTAATTTCTCTGTCTTGTTTACACCCATCTCTCTGTGTGTTCCCTCGACAGGCGAGGACTTCGCAGTGGTTCAGCAGGAAATAATCATGATGAAAGACTGCAAGCACTCTAACATTGTGGCCTATTTCGGTAGTTACTTAAGGTATAGTAATGACCACTTTCCTGACCGCACTTTTACTGTTCTCCGCTCTCTCCTTCACTTACTCCTTCTTTCACTCTGTCTCTCTCCTCCTGCTCTGTCAGTTCCTATTCCTGTCAAAGGCTGTTGAGTTGACACTGCGCTCTGTTGGTTGGGTCTCTCAGCTGCACTGCAGGAACAGCCACTGTGACTGCAGCACCTTTGTTTCTGCTAATTGTACAACCTGTGTCTCGCTGCCAGTCTTAGACCTAACTAGATATTCTAAATTTCGGGAATCAAACAAGGGTGTAGATTTCATTTGATCATGGGGATGACAAGTAGGACTTTAGCACTGACTTTAGGATGTTTTCTTAAAGTTTGATGGTACATGACATCATCATCGCCAGCCCATGGATCTACAATTTTCTAAGTACAGTAGATAAGATACAGTGATAAATAATTTTAACACATCCCTCAGTTTGTAGAACAACCAAAATTGTGTTTATGTTGATGCACAAACAATGGAGGTCTGTGGAGCAAGCCATTCTGGAAGATTTAAAAGCAGAAATGTGAGGGTTGTAGTTTCTTCTGAGTAACTTCTTGGTGAATATTGTCTTATGCATATGTGACTATTCCTGTAGGTGTATTTTTCCTCTATCTAAACAATTGATACGCTTTTTATTACATTAGTCTCTTGTAAACCACATGTAGAACCTAATGTTAAGATCTGGTTATTCCATGGCTATTAAATTGTCAATTTTAACAGTTATCCTGGAACAATGTCTCATTAGTTGTTACAAACTGAGGGAAAATTATTTTCTGTGGGAATCAGCAGCATATAATATGTCAATATATCTTCTATTTAACTTTTTCTGATTATATATACACTACCGTTCAAATGTTTGGGGTTAATTTTTTTTTAATCAATATTTTTAATTTTTTTTCTTCATCAAATTGATCAAATATGACAGTAAAGATATCTATAATGTTAAAACAAGTTTCTATTTCAAATAAACATACTTTTACATTTTCTATTCTTCAATAATCCTGAAAAAATGTATCACGGTTTCCACAAAAAATTAAGCAGCACAACTGTTTAAGCATCGTCTCTTTAAGAAAAAGGTATGTTAAATTGTAAACTGTAATATTTAATAAAATTACTGTCATTTTGATCAAATAAATGTAGCTTTGGTCAGCATAAGAAACTGTAAAATTAAATTAAATTAAATTAAATAAAAAAAAAAAAAAATATATATATATATATATATATATATATATAGCATAGTGTGAAGTCTGATCTTTGAGAAAATATAAAAGGTCACTAACTTCGTCAATTCTTTCACTTCTTTTTTTTAACATTTTTACTGAACTGGGCCATAAATTTGTCCTATGGTGTGACATAGCAAAAAGTATGAAAAAAAAACTCTTAATAATACATAAATAGCAAGAGAAAGATTTATCTTTATTGTTACACACTTATTTTCATATAGTGCTATTTATTTAATATGAAATTATAATTAACATAATTTTTCTCCATGACTTGTTGGACAATTTCAAGACAAACTTTGACAATAACACCGTGTCCTAACTACACGCGACGCGACAGGATTCCAGCGAAATGCAGTTTGGCTGTCCACACTACACGCGATGCGACAGCGCGATGCGACAGAATCAATCAAATATCACAGCCAATCAGAAGCGTGTGTGGGCGGGCTCTCTCTGGAAGCGCTCTGGACTGGCAACGAAGTGGATACGTTTATGATCTAATTCATAAATATTAACGCTTTTTAACATTATTAAATGTACATACCGAGTGACTGATACTATCTCTGTTATGGAATA